>OX442354.1:2026546-2136546 GCA_949357725.1 Hyperoplus immaculatus | reverse complement strand
AAGGGAGAAACAAAAACACACAGAGCTTTAAAGGGCCACCCAGGCTTCCTTTAATATAACACACTAAACAACAACAAAACCACCACTGCCAAGCAGCTGAAAGACACAAAGAACTTGACAGTTTTCGTTCGAAGTCAAAACTCAGAGAACACTATAGAAAGAACCTCTCACTATCCCAGAGGGCGAGACAATGAGCAGCACAGAGCACTGGGGTCTCAGGGCAGATATAACCTCCTCACACCTGGGCTCCATCAGCCAATCAGTGCCACACACACCTGACTGCAGTGAGCGAATCAGTCACCATTCACACTCTGCGTTCCGAATCGCGTACTCTTTTTTTCTATTCTACATACTACATCCGACGATAAAAATAATCTAGTTAGGATGCAGTATGCATACTATTGGGACATACTTTTACTTGTTTATTTCATCATAACATTGCGCCTTGATCTTGCCTCTTGCTTCTATATCCGCCGCATCCCCGTTTGTTTTCATATGGAGGCTTCGTCGATGTGACGTCACTCCACTTGCGAACCGGATTGTGGGTCAGTATCATTTTTTTTGCATTTTTATGCTTCATTGATAGTGTAGAGACAGAGTTGAAATGGGGCAGAGAGGGGAGTGAAATGCAGAGAACGACGGGGGGGAGGAGGGGGGGGCGCCCTACCAACTGAGCTAAGGGCGCCCCCAAAATACATATAATTTAAAGAAAAATGATACAATATAAATGACTGAAGAGATGTTGAGTGATAGAGCGGAGGGTCTAACCTGTGGTACTGCATGACTGAGCTGTAGTCGTACGGTGTGTTCTGGTTCAGAGTGTTGATCTTGTCAAAAGCGTACGCCCAACCTGACGGGGAGAAGCAATGTTAGTTAGTGTCAGAAAATACAGAAAATATTTGTGTGTGTGTGTGTGTGTGTGTGTGTGTGTGTGTGTGTGTGTGTGTGTGTGTGTGAGTGAGTGAGTGAGTGAGTGAGTGAGTGAGTGAGTGAGTCTGTCTGTCTGTCTGTCTGTCTGTCTATCTATCTATCTATCTATCTATCTATCTATCTATGACTACCTACCGTCCCCGATGTTCTCCCAGAGGATCTTGATGTGTCGGTCCCTGTCAGAGCGACACTGCTCGTGGTTGAAGCCCAGCGCGTGCAGCAGCTCGTGTTGCACTGTGTTGTGGTAGAGGCAGCCCTGTCTGTCCAGAGACACTGTCTGGGAGTTGCCACGACGGCCCACGTACGAGTAACAACTGGATAAAAAAACATTATGATAAAAACAGACAAGAATTCATTAAGTCAAAACGCTGTATTGAAAATCTGGCCTGAAAAACTTTTGACACTGATGTGTTGTATAAATGATCTAGCTAGATCTTGTATACATTTATGCAATATCAGGTATTGACAAATTTGCCTTAGATGGTTAAAGAATCATAGACCAATATTTCAATTCATAACGCACATATACCGGGTCAAGTTATTAAGCTGCAGGTGGTTTACAAACACACACACACATAAAAAAACGCGCACACACACACACACACACACACACACACACTCACACACGCAAGCACTCATGCACGCTCGCACACACGCACACACACAGTCTCTTACCCGTTGTTGGACTGGATGTTGAGGTAGTCCCACACACACACACACACACACACACACACACACACACACACACACACACACACACACACACAAACACGCACACACACACACTCACACAGTCACAAACACACACACACACACACACACAGTCTCTCACCCGTTGTTGGACTGGATGTTGAGGTAGTCCCTCTGGTTGGAGCGTTGGACGAAGCGGATGCAGGAGACGGAGGTGAAGGACTGAAGGCCGCGGTCGATGATGGAGCGCTCGCGGGACGCTGACGAGACAGAGACGAACAGTTACAGTATATTAGGGAGATAAACCAATTTGTGTGTGTGTGAGTGTGTGTGTGTGTGTGTGTGTGTGTGTGTGTGTGTGTGTGTGTGTGTGTGTGTGTGTGTGACTGTGTGTGTGTTTTCGCTCTCTGGACGCTGACGAAATGGAAGGGAACAGTAGGGAGGTAAACCATTTTGGTAAATAGTGAATACCTAACCTTATTTTCCTCTGTAGATATTTAATAAATCTAAATGTTAATTTTAATGTTACAAATGTTTTCCTATTCACCTGCAGTGTCTCGCATTAAAGGAATACTTCACCCATGCAAAACCGGCGTTCTATCATTATAACATCGCAATTATAATACAATGAATGAGGTTTTTCTTCCCTCAGTCTTCCCTTGGCCCAGCTGTCCTATTAATCCTAACTCTACATTTTTACTAGTGTGTGATGTCACACTAATAAAATGTAGGGTTAGACAGTGAGACCATAAAACACTCTTTCTGCCTTTTCTCATGAACCAAATTAAATTTTTTTGGCACATTTATACTCCATAGGATCTCAGAGTTCAATACATATATTTATATTCCCACCGGTGAAGTAGGTCTTTAATAATAGGGTAACACTTTATTTAGATATATGGCTAAACAGTATATTTACTCGTTCACTTACAGAAGTGCGATGCGATGACGTAGGGCACGTAGACCTTTCTGTCGCTGGCTTTGCCCCACATGCAGCCGCGGGACGTGCACGGGTCTGCGTTCCTCTCGCTCTCGTTGTCATAGGCGATGTCATCCATCACCAAGGGCTCGTCCGCCGTGTGCACTGTGTGACGGGAACAATACACACTCAATCAGTGATTTGACCATAAAAATCTGTTTTTAAAGCCACAGTGCGTAACTTTTTAATATAGATTAATGTTGGTTACACTGGTGCAGGAGCTCAGAAAAATCCTTTCGAGGAGCCCAAGAAATTGGTTGATTCTACTGCTAAAAAAAAACCTTGACGTACTTTGACTATTTTCAAGCGATTACAACCTGATTAAAACATACATATGAATATGATATTTAATTTTTACCTAACCTGTTCTGAAAAATGCCAACACACTGCACCTTTAACTTTTATCTAGGCTATCTAGTTGAACATAGAGAACAACTCACTTCCTCGTATGTAGAGCAACATGTGTGGTAGTGCATATGAAGGCCACAAGAGGGCAATGCGGCAACTTTTTTCATGTTCTGAGTCTAAAAGTGTGGCTGAAAACGTTTTGTTTTTTCAGGGTAAGGCAGTAGAATTTCTCTGTTGTGGAGAGTGAGCCTACTTCTTAAATGTCATGGAAATCTACCAGTTAAATTAGGAAATACTCCCTGCATTCTAATCCCCATACATCCATGCTGATTATTATGACAGAAAAAGATTTAGGATGTCCCAAATCAGTTTATGGTTTTCATTTAAACGCTGTGATCAATATAAAGATACACTTGTGCACCATTTAAATGTGATGTCAATTATAACTGGAACACTTCTCTACATGCAAAAATGTAGATCTTCTGGTAAATAACTTGATTGTACTCTGTAAACGTTATCCATAGATATTCATTCCTGAAGGTTAAGTCCGAAATTAACTGTTAAAAGAATGAACTCAAGCTATTTTCAAAATGCTAATTTCAAACGAAAATGCCCGGAGACTCACTTTATTATTTGCAGGACTTATTTGAAAGAGGAAATATACAGCAATGTTTAATAATGTGCATTTTTCCTGGTTATATACAAATAAACAAAAAATACTTTTGTCTTACCAACATCCTTGTTTGCCTTCCACAGGAGCTCAGAGACGGACAGATCCTGGATCAGGGAGAATTAGATTTTTTCAAAATATCATAAATATACTGTTACTATATTTTGTCTGCATTTATATGATTATTAATATCAGAATGTATTTATGTAATTACTCTGGGTGTCTGTCTGTGTAATCCTTAACTCCTCTTAATCTGGAGTAATGTTATTGAATAAATCTTAAAATACAGATATTATAACTACTTACTAATGTTTAGGCAATACACCTTTATTAAATGTTTTTCCATTTGTCTTCTGGTTTTTTTTCTTTTAAAAAAGCTTTTTAAAAAAATCTATACTTAAATTATACTCATAATAATTAAAATAGGCCTATCATTTTTTTGTTGTTGAATACTTTATGATTTTTCTTCTTTTACAACATAAACATCACAACATAAACACACATAACAACTTGAAAAGGGAACACAAACACAAACAAAAGACAAAACAAAATAAACAACCAACATGGCGCACTCTACTCTACAATTATAATATTATCAATATAAAATGATGATTTTTTGTTTATAAAAAAGCTACAATGAAAAAAAATATAAAAAAACTAAAAATCTATAATTAAATTATCCTCATAATAATTATAATATTATTAGTACAAAATTATCCAAACCTTGTCTTCAGCACGGGAGCAATCGGTGACCACAAGCAGGACCAGGAAACTCAGCACACACCTGAACGAAGCCATGTTACCTGTCTGCACAACACCTAGATGCTACTGCAGCAATACTGTATTTAACCTTCAGTATATATCTGTTAGCTACTAGGGGGAAAAACACACTGCTTTGCTTAGTGATAAGATGTGTGTTACCTTGAAAACATGCGGCTTAATTCCCACCATAACTGACTGATAAAAAAATGTGCTTGTTGTCGCAAAAAAATAAAAAATTGTGAAAAAATGTATGTGTCTGTGAGAGTGAACTCCCCGGTGACACCTGCTTGACTTTTTATTTTATTTTATTTTATTTTATTTTATTTTATTTTATTTTATTTTATTTTATTTTATTTTATTTTATTTTATTTTATTTTTTATTACTTCATTTTTGGAATTTTACTTTTTATAGAAGAACACAAACACAGAACTAAAGACAAAACAAAAACAAACACCCAACAAGGATTTTCTAACTGCTTCACTTTTAATAGTTAATCAATTTAAATAGTTTTTTTTTCCTGGTTCCAGAAATTGGTCTATTAAGATTGTTGCGGTGTGAATTGATTTGCTTTATCTTTTAGTGCTATTTTAATTTGGTCCCTGTGTGTTTGTGTGTAACTGTTTGTCTGTAACTGTGGTGCATTGTGCTGCTGCCTGTCTTGGCCAGATCACCTCCTTTGAAAAAGAGATTTTTTTTATCTCAATAGGTTTTTCTCCTGGTTAAATAAAGGTTAAAAAAAATAAAATGAATGGAGCGTTTTGCATGAACCAGAATAGTTTGAGAAATTTTTATTCTTGTTTTTTTTATTCGGCAAACGTTTACTCATCTAGGGAAGTGCCATGAAGTGTTTAAAGATAAAGTGAGTATTTGCAGTGTACAGCAAATGTGGAAAAGTATTTGGGTTTCGCCACGGGTGGGACAAAAAAATTAGACTTTTACCACTGGAGGGAAATTCACCAAGTGCAGAGTCCCCCAGTCAGAAAGAAAAGGAAAAGTTTTTGGAGGAATTCAGGAGGTAAAAAGATTCACTTTCGATTCAGTTTATATCTTTAGGAATGTGTCTCTAATGGCAAAACACTGTGGCCATTGTTCTCTGAGTGAATCTCCATCAGATACTTGGCACTTATAGAGTGCTTGGCGTCACTAGGGCTGACTCCTGTTGATGCATTATTATTATTGTATTGTTGTTGCATATTTGAAATAAATCATTCATTCATACATGACTCAGACCTCTTTCAACAGAAGACCATAAGCAATAAGTAATAACTAACACACTGAAAATGTTCACTAGAGCCATCTGTACACCCTGGCTTTTCCTCCCCATTAACTATCTTAACTCTGCACTACTGTCTTTGTTTATATGGGGATGTCTGGGCTATATGTCTTTTATTTTTGTTATTGGTATTTTACCTTCATTGTTAAACTACTGAATGCACTATGTACAGCACTTTGAACTGTTATAAATGTGCTTTTATAAATACATTTTACTTCCTATCTTACAACTATATACTATCTTACTATCTTTTATATATATATATATATATATATATATATATATATATATATATATATATATATATATATATATAGACACAAAGTGTAGCATACCAAAGCACTAAAACATGTGTCAAATGTTTTCAAACTTGTCTATAATTGTTCAGACACAATAATGAAAAAACTTGAATCATGTAAATTTTACTTTGAAAGGCAACAAACTGTTTTTCAAGCTTAAATGTGCTTATATCTTATTCCTTGTGTCTCCCTTCTTTACAGGATGAGTCAAATGGATGGCTCCTCTTGAATATGTGGTCACATTTCCCATTTCTTCTATGGTTTTCTAGAAACAAGGGGGTGGCACTACTTCCCCACTGGCACAAATCCCCACACTCTCACTTTGACTCAAACAAATGTCTACAGTGGCTACAGTAATGAGCAGTGAGGAGTTTCAGGTGATCTCCCGTTAGAGAGACACACATCCCTACAGATATAAATGCAAAAGAAAGTGAAACTATTTCCCTCCTGAATTCCCAGCCTTTTCTGACTGAGGGAGTCTGCACTTTTGTAATGTTTATTTATTTTTTATTTTTTTTATTTTTTTTATTTATATATATTTTTTTGTTAGGGACAGTGCATATTAATGGACTGTGAAAGTGCTGTTGTCCCTAGGCAGGTAACAGAGAAAGACAAATTACAAATAGAATAGAATACATATACAAATACAAAGGCACAAATAACACAACTACATTAAGTATAGAAAAGACATTAGAAAAATATTAATAGAAAAACATTTAAATAATATAAAAATTGCAGGTTAAAAAGGGGAAACAGGAAAGTCTTCAGATTTGATTTTAAAGGAGCTGAGAGTTGCAGCAGACAGACCTCAAGTTTTCTGGGAGTTTGTTCCAGATATTTGGAGCATAAAAACTGAAAAGCTGCTTCGAAAGGATCTTTACCTCAGACCTAGTAGATCTCTTTCACCAGAAGACCATAAGGACGGATGGCTCTTTGGACCATCACATGCTCAGTCACATTTGGTAAACCTTTGGGGATTTCAACCAGCCAGTACCGATCATAGTGTTTTTTCACTCTGTACAGGGGGTTGATGCGATTCTGCAGGATCACTTTGAACTTCTTGCCCGTCTTGTCCGAGGTGAATGTCCTGGCGAACGCGTCGGCCACCGATATGAACGGAGTGGAATATATCCCCGGGCCAAAAAGATCACGAGGCCCAACCTGGTTAATACACATTCAGATGTATTAGCAATAGCCATCACTGACACTAACACACTGAAAAGTGAGTGAGTGAGTGAGTGAGTGAGTGAGTGAGTGAGTGAGTGAGTGAGTGAGTGAGTGAGTGAGTGAGTGAGTGAGTGAGTGAGTGAGTGCAGTGAGTGAGTGAGTGAGTGAGTGAGTGAGTGAGTGAGTGAGTGAGTGAGTGAGTGAAATGGGTGGGTGAGTGAGTGAGTGAGTGAGTGAGTGAGTGAGTGAGTGAGTGAGTGAGTGAGTGAGTGAAATGGGTGGGTGAGTGAGTGAGTGAGTGAGTGAGTGAGTGAGTGAGTGAGTGAGTGAGTGAGTGAGTGAGTGAGTGAGTGAGTGAGTGAGTGAGTGATAAAACCATCAGACCTTGTAGACTCCTGCGATGATGCCATTAGCTCCTTGGGATGACGTGCCGTGGTACGACACAGGCCATTCTCCTGCCTGAGACTGAGTGCTGCGGTACGAGCTTCCCAACCAAGCATTTCCATCGTATTTATCCAGGACCTGGGGCAAAATATAAAAATATTATTTACATTTACGTTAATGTAGTGTCAATGCCAACCCAAGACAATACACAGTGAGTTGGACGAGAGACATTCCATGCGTTCTGAAAGCAGCGCTGATATGAGCGTCCAACATCAACATGTGTTTGTCTACGACCGAATCACCGCAGCGCTGATATAGAGCGACAACATTGCGACCACTCGAGTGTGATTTTGCTTAATTACCTGTATTGAAGAATGCAACAGTTTGATGCTATAGACTAAAAGCATATTCACCTTGAGGCCTAAACGGTACCAGCCACATGGTCGTTCATACACTTCCCCACCTCTGTAATAAGTCTCTGTGTCTTTCAGGTTGGTGAAATCGTAGTTGAATTCAGGGGCAAAGAACTCGTTATCATTCAACTGCAAGGTGTAGGCGCCTGCTGCAATCCTGAAAAGCATGGAGCAGAAATAGAAATGCAAATGGACCCATTCCCGTGGTAGAAATCATTATTTTTTATTTAGAGCTATAGTGCGTAATTTATGTCTCCCCTGAACCTCAAACATTTTGTGGGCACTTCTTGAGCTCCTGCGCCAGTGTCCAGGGGGCAACACCAGTTTGTAAACGCTGAAATACAGTGAGAGTTTTGTGGAGCTGATAGGCGTTATCAACTTCGTGTCAACTTGATTGCCTATGGCTTGATTGTAACTAAAATGCATTTATATGAAAAAGTTACACACTATAGCTTTAAGTTAGGAATCAAGTCCACAAGCTGAAATACTGCATGAGAACACGCTAGAACATCATGTGTGGGATGCTACGGTGGCGCTGAGCATTCACCAAATAAAAATGTAGTACTTTTTAGTAAATTTACTACTTTTTTTTTCAAAGCACAGAATTATTTTTCTAATGACTCACTATAGGCCCCTTCTTGGCCTCGAACAATGTTATTTAAAAAATAACTAAAATGTACTGGCTCATGATAGGCCCATGATCTCCGTACGCCCCCCTCTACGAAGATCAGGGGCCTATCATAAGCCAGTCAATAATTTATTTTTAAATAATATTGTTTGGGTTCTTCAAAGATCAGGGGCCAGTATATTGAGCCAGTAAAAAAAAGCAAAAAAAAAATGTTTTCACAAATTTTTACTAGCATTTCAGACGACCCCATTTAAAGTCCAGGCGACTCCACATGGGGTCGCGACCCACTGGTTGGGAAACGCTGGTCTAACAGTTTAAAGTACCACGCGAAAAGTGCTACGAGTAATTATAAACAAACTGCATGAAATAAATTTTCATCATCAAGGCAAGGCAAGTTTATTTATATGGCACAATTCAGACACAAGGCCACTCAAAGTGCTTTAAATATAATCAAATCAATCACAGTATTTCCAAATAATTACCTATATAGGACAGTATGGATGAAGTTTGAGATCGAGAGCAGGTTCCCAGCCGCTGATCCCGCTCCTGCATATCCCGTGACTGTGGCATTGCAGATCACTCCCAAAGCTTGAAGGGCATCATCCCGATCAACCATCTTGAGTTTTTTCGTCTTTACGTTCTGGCTTCTTCTTGATCAGTTTCGTCCTTCAAATATAAATGAAGAAAATGGACCTTGAGTCTAATAATACAAGTTGATGATGGTGATGATGATGATGATGATGATGATGATGATAAATGCACAATGAACCAGACTGAACTGGTATTTATAGCATTCCCCTGTCCCTCCCATTGCAAAAAGGAGTGTCAGACTGTAGGGGTTGTTGATAGTGAAAATGAAACTAACCCTGCGTTCCAATACCCATACTTCCCTACTATTTAGTATGCCATAAAAAGATTTAGGATGTCCCAATACATGCACGTCAATTGTAGTGTGCTGAAAATACATATTGGCCCCACTAACTCCAATAGCATTTTGGAGTATTCGTTTTTATTCTTGAAATTTCTTGACATAATGAAAAAAAAAAATCTACCTTATCTGATTTTTTTTTCTCGCCCTAAAACTCTTCTGTACTTTAGTATGTAGTATAGTAAAAAGAAAAAGTATGTGATTTGTGATTTCAGGCTCAGAGTTTAGTGTCTAAAGGTGCAGTGTGTAATATCGGAATATTAAAGGGCATCAAGTGGTGAAAGTTTTAGATTTCAACGCTCCCTTGCTAACCCCTCCCTTTTGGAGAATTTACAGAAGCTACGGTGGCCTTCAAGGACAAGAAGCTATAGTTACTAAAGACGGCATCATCCACCACTGCCTCAAGTCTTTCCACAATATCAAGTGATGAGGTGAAGATGTATTTAGTTATTTATTCTATAGTGCTTCTTCTTCTTGGTCTTCCAACAGGTGCATTTCCCCAGTACACCTACTATAGATATGCATATGGTCGTTAAGTTTGTCCATTCTGTGCTACTGTAGAAACACAACGGTGCAAAATGGCGGCCTTCATGGTGGCAAGCCGCGCTCCTATTTAGATATAAAAGGCTTATTCTAAGGAAATAAAAGAAACAAATTTTATTTTCAAGCGATAATAGACTAAATCAAACGTACTTATGAAAATATCACCAAGTCTGTTCTGAAAGATTGTTACGACCTGGCTCTAGGAAGCAACATAAAGTACTCAGACTAATGGTAAAGATGCAAGAAGACTGGTTTATTGTAACAAAGGTGAACACAGAGATTGACTGGTGTCCATGTTGCTGGCCCTGGCTGGAGAGAGGAAACCAATTAAGCCTCCAGGCTTAAATAGGCTGCAGCAGGTGACTGTTAACGAGGTGAGGGAGGGGCTGAAGGAGCTCTGCAACAGAGAACAGATCTGGCACATAACACCTCCCCCCTTAAAATGGTTGCTCTAATAAAGCAACCTAACATTAACCTTAATAGCAATGAATAAAATGGTGCCACAATACGTTACCACCCTTGGAAGATAATCTAGTTAAAAGAGGCAGGGATGTCTCCCACTGGAGACCGAAAGGCCGGAATGTCCCCCACTGGAGACCGAAGGGCCGGGATGTCCCCCACTGGAGACCGAAGGGCCGGGATGTCCCCCACTGGAGACCGAAGGGCCGGGATGTCCCCCACTGGAGACCGAAGGGCCGGGATGTCCCCCACTGGAGACCGAAGGGCCGGAATGTCCCCCACTGGAGACCGAAAGGCCGGAATGTCCCCCACTGGAGACCGAAGGGCCGGGATGTCCCCCACTGGAGACCGAAGGGCCGGAATGTCCCCCACTGGAGACCGAAGGGCCGGAATGTCCCCCACTGGAGACCGAAGGGCCGGGATGTCCCCCACTGGAGACCTGGAGAAGGAAGGAATGCCTCTGTCTGCTAGAATACCCTCAAGTGCTTCTCTTAAACTATCTTTAAGGTTTTTATCACCACTGGTAATCTCAATGTCATAATGACTGGCAAGGCTAAGGAGCTGTTCTTTAGAAAGCTGACACAGCAACTCCTCAGAGGGTGTGCTAATAAAGTCACCTAGAGCTGTGGCTGCTGCCATACTAGATAACTTACGAACCAACAAACACAAAAATACACCGATTGCTTTTACGCAGGGTTTAAACTTAGCCAGTATGTACAGTGTACACAACACTGTCTCCATTCCCAAATTCTTTCTACTAAATGGTTCTAGACAACAAGATCACAGAAATAGGCCTAGCAACTCCCATCTAGCTACTAAGGTAGCATACAATATTACCCATACAAAACCCATTACCAAGATGGAACCTGCTGGTAATTAAGACTAAGGCAACAACAACCTCAGGAGAACTATCCTACAAAAGTGAAGTTACACACCACCACTTGACTAATTCACAAGCTGCAGGCACTAGGTTAGGATCCTGGACACGTTACCACCATTGTCCCCATAAAACACTCACTTAACTACTTTACAAATCAATCACTGATGGGCACAGTGAGCAAGCCTCCGAGTGCAGAATATCACAAAAGCAAGCCCCCCTGGTACCTGCCTAACTTTAAACTAAACCTACCTGTCTTCTGAGGGTTACCGGGCTCGAGGCTTCTTTAAAGCAAAGCTCAGTTAACCTCAGGGCAAGGCCCTGATATGCTCGCCCCCACCAGAGACAAGTCTCCGCCCAGGATACCTCGAAAATAAAAAAGGCAAAATAACAAATAGTGCACTGATGGAAGGACAGATTGCTCTGCCCAGCTGGCACACTCCCTAACTAACCAGGGAGACCACTCACAACTTAAAATCAAAAGCACTCAGATACTATACTCACCAACCTCACCATGAGAAGAGCTACTCACAGCCACACTGCCAAACACCACCAAAGCATACAAAATTGTCTAGGGGAAAAAGAGAAACAAATTAACTCAACAAAACTCATCCGGACTTATCCCGGCGAGACCCCAATATGTTACGACCTGGCTCTAGGAAGCAACATAAAGTACTCAGACTAATGGTAAAGATGCAAGAAGACTGGTTTATTGTAACAAAGGTGAACACAGAGATTGACTGGTGTCCATGTTGCTGGCCCTGGCTGGAGAGAGGAAACCAATTAAGCCTCCAGGCTTAAATAGGCTGCAGCAGGTGACTGTTAACGAGGTGAGGGAGGGGCTGAAGGAGCTCTGCAACAGAGAACAGATCTGGCACATAACAAAGATGCCGATAAATTCTACACACTGCACCTTTAATACATTCACAACTTTATCACATGGCTGATTTCTACACATTTAATGTCTTAACCAGGAGTGAAATGGCAGCATTAGCCCATGTGTGACTGTGGTGATCACGGTCATAGAACTGAGGTCAAATGAAAAGCTGTTATATTTAAATACACAGTGACATCTAGTGGAGGTTTTCAGAATAGCATTCCTTAACTGACCCTGTGTTCCAAAACCTATACTTCCACACTATTTACTTTGCCAGAAAAAGATTTAGGATTTCACAATATAGTATGTGAAATGCAGTACGCAAAAATACCCTGATGTCCTATTACATACAATTGCATTTTGTAAGTAGTGGGGTGAGATGTGCCACTTTTTACTCAAAGTGATTTTAAAGTGACAGTGACAGTTATGTCTCCAACTCAAATATGTCCTGATCATGTCCTGTCCTCAACATCCTGAAATACATATATTTCAGGATGTTGTGCATCCCTGGCAATAAAAACTTTGGATCTGGAATAAACTGTTTAAGAAATATAGTTTTCGGAAAAAAGTTGTCTTGTAGCACAACTTGCCCCCGCTGTGGTGTAAGTTGTGCCTTTGGAAAGAATACCATGAGGTAAATTGTGCCATTGATATACTGTATATCTCATAAACTGTAATGCAAGACAAATCCATAAGACAATTACTTATTTAAGGTTTATTTAAAGTAAATAAAGTAAATATATGCCTAGCAGATCTAAGTGGTTTTACCTGCAAAGGCTCACAATGACAAAGTCACCATCATCATCATCTTTCTGGCCATCTGAACTCTCATCAGTGGTGTCATTAAGTGGAATTGAGATGTCAGTCTCTTCTGAGCTACTGTAGACAATCACTTTCTTTTATTGACTAGCGTATACAGCCATGCCACTGGCACAACTCTCAGAAATGTACTTTGCAGTAGCTGCTCCGCCCTTGTAGAACCAACTGCCACCTGGCATATGCGATTCCCCCTCCATTTCTGCCTTTAAATCAAGGCTCAAAACCCATCTGTAAACCCTGGCTTTTCCTCCCCATTAACGATCTTACCTCTGCACTACTATCTTTGTTTATATGTGGATGTATGGGCTTTATGTCTTTTATTTTTGTTAGTTATTTTACCTTCATTGTTTACCTACTGAATGCACTATGTACAGCACTTTGGACAGTGCAAACTGTTATAAATGACTTATAAATTACTTACTTACTTACTTACTTACTTACTTACTTACTTATAACTCACCTAGGGCCTTTGGCACAAATTACCCCAACCTTAGAATTTGGGATAATTAGCATGATGCAGCAGTTTAGGGCTGACATCGTACTAACTTTATAGACACAAAGTGTAGCATACAAAAGCACTAAAACATGTGTCAAATGTTTTCAAACTTGTCTATAATTGTTCAAACACAATAATCAAAAAACCTTGATCATGGAAATTTCACTTTGAAAGGCAAAATACAGTTTTTTGAGCTCAAATGTGCTTATATCTTATTCCTTGTGTCTCCCTTCTTTACAGGATGAGTCAAATGGATGACTCTTCTTAAATATATGGTCACATTTCCAATTTCTTCCACGGTTTTCTAGAAACAAGGGGTGGCACCACTTCCCCACTGGCACAAATCCCCCCACTCTCCCCTAATTATACTGTATATTTTGTCTGCATTTATTCATTAATATTAAGATTATTAATATCAGAATGTATTTATTTAATTACTTTGGGAGTTTATAAGGTCTTAAGTAAATATGTAAGAATTATTTTTGTGCATCATTTTATACACATTGCCCCTCCCATCGAGCATAAATTGTTTAGCGTCTTGAGCGAATGGATTAGATTTTGAAATACAAGGGGGCGCCCTTAGCTCAGTTGGTAGGGCGTCCCCCCCCCCATTGGCCTCGGCCAGCAGCGGACCCGGGTTCGATTCCAGCTTGCGGTCGTTCTCTGCATGTCACTCCCCTCTCTGCCACATTTCAACTCTGTCTCTACACTATCAATAAAGCATAAAAATGCAAAAAAAAATACAAAGAACAAAGGGAAAAACCCAAGAGTAAAATATTACCTTCACTCTGATACAGTGCAGTGCAGTTATAAATTTCAGTAAAAATCAGGTCGAAGTAAAGATGAATTAATGCATCAAAATTGACCAGAAACACACAAACAGATTAAGATAAATATTTTCTGCTAGAGTGACGGCCATATACACTTAAATGAAAGCTCAGAGTTGAAGCAAAGGCCCAAGGTATTTAATGTGTTTAAATGTTGTTTGTATAAAATAAATGTGTGCGAAGGAAAAGGAAAGGGTGGGAAGCATAGGCTGTGTAAACAGGCATATTGTAGCTACGGTGGTTCCCCTTTGTTTACAGTAGCCTACATGCCAGTATACAGAGCCTAGGCTTTGTATAAACGCTAGAGTTGTGCAGACTCCCTCAGTCAGATGGAAAAGAAAAAAGGCTGAGGGGGATTTCACTTTCGATTCCATTTATATCTGTAGGAATGTGTCTCTCGGACACTTGAAGCTCCTCACTGCTGTTTACACTAAAGCCATTTGTTTGAGTCAAAGATAAAACCTCCACCCAGATACATATCCCCATATAAGCTAAATAAAGTCAAGTTAGATTCTGGAGAACGCTTATTATTGAAATCACTGTCAAAAAACCTTCTCCAGAATCACTGACTCCACCTTAAAAGTCAAAATAAGTTTGATTAATGTTTTTCCAGATCTATTTCAGATTATTTAGCGCTCACATGTGAAGGCATGATTTTATGTAGCTGTATCTAAAGGGGATATGTATCTGGGCTGAGTTTTCTGATCACATAACACACACACACAGCTCTCGTTTGACTATTTATAGGCATATGTTTGAGTAGAATGAATATTTTGGTTTAATTCTATAAACTACTGACAACATTTCTACTAAATTCATCCCAAAAATATTGTCATTAAGAGCATTTCCATTAAAGGTGCAGTGTGTAATATGACATCATCAAGAAAGTTCTACAAAGTTCTAGAATGCAACGCTCCCTGGGTAACCCCACCCCTTTTGAATAATAACAGAAGCTACAGTGGCCTTCAAGGACAAGAACAATTAAAAATTTTAAACAATGCACCTGATGACATTCCAACTATGACACTTTCAAGATGGCGGCACTAGGCCTTGGTCCGAAATATGCAGAAATATGGACATATATGAGACCCTTTCTAAGCAAAAAAATAATAATTAAAAAAAAAATTCAGCTATTATGCACTAAATTGAGTGTACTTATGGATATTATAATTACTTTCTACAAAATCTGCTAGGAAATAAAACCCAAAATTCTACACACTGCAGGTTTAAGTAATGTAGAGATGAAGATTTAAGAAAAATCCAGACTGGTCTTATTTTTTCCAGAGCTGTACACATACAAACATACATGTAAACATAAAAGTACATAATGGTTCAAATTAAGAAATCATAAATTCACCCAAATTCATATAAAATAATTAATCATATTGCAGTTCATAAAATATATACAAAAAGCCAGGAGTCAGTCAGTCTTTTGTCAGCAAGTCAAAAACACTGTCAGTATCCCACATATTTGTAGTTGCTGTTTTAAAAAGTTCTAGAATGCAACGCTCCCTAGGTAACCCCACCCCTTTTGAATAATAACAGAAGCTACATTGGCCTTCAAGGACAAGAACAATTCTAAATTCTAAAAAATGCACCTGATGACATTCCAACCATGACACTTCCAACATGGATTCCTCCATAAGACTTGCCCGCATTTCTCAACATAATGGAAAAAAAACTTCTTTATCTGATTTTTTTCTCTCTCCTGTGGCCCTAAAACTCTTCTGTACTTTAGTATGTAGTGTAGTAAAAATAATGTGATTTGGAACACAGGGCCTCAGTCAGAAAGAAAAGGAAATGTTTTGGGGGAATTCAGGAGGAAAATAGTTTCACTTTGGATTATATTTATATCTGTAGGAATGTGTGTCTCTCTAACAGGAAATACATAAAGGCTCCTCACTGCTGTTTACACTGTGGCCATTTGTTTGAGTCAAAGATAAAAACTCCACCCAGATACATATCCCCTTTAGATAAATAAGCTAAATAAAGTCAAGTCTCCACGTGAGTCATGTGAGCGCTTACTAGACTGAAATATAGATTCTGGAGAACGCTTGTTATTAAAATCACTGTCAAAAAACCTTCCCAGAATCACTGACTCCACCTTAAAAGTCAAAATAAGTTTGATTAATGTTTTTCCAGATCTATTTCAGACTATTTAGCGCTCACATGTGAAGGCATGATTTTATGTAGCTGTATCTAAAGGGGATACGTATCTGGGCTGAGTTTTCTGATCACATAACACACACACACAGCTCTGGAAAAAATGAAGAGACCACTCCAAATGTTCAGTGTCTCTCGTTTGACTATTTACAGGCATATGTTTGAGTAGAATGAATATTTTGGTTTAATTCTACAAACACCTGACAACATTTCTACTGAATTCATCCCAAAAATATTGTCATTAAGAGCATTTCCATTAAGTAATGTAGAGATGAAGATTTAAGAAAAAGCCAGACTGGTCTTATTTTTTCCAGAGCTGTACACATACAAACATACATGTAAACATAAACGTACATAATGGTTCAAATTAAGAAATCATTAATTCACCCAAATTCATATAAAATAATTCATCATATTGCAGTTCATAAAATATATACAAAAAGCCAGGAGTCAGTCAGTCTTTTGTCAGCAAGTCAAAAACACTTTCAGTATCCCACATATTTGTAGTTGCCATGGTTCCCCTAGAGATGATGTCATATTACACACTGCACCTTTAAACCTGCAGTGTGTAGAATATTGGGTTTTATTTCCCAGCAGATTTTGTAGAAAATAATTATAATATCCATAAGTACGTTCAATTTAGTGCATAATAGCTGAAAAAAATGTTTTAATAAAAAAATGTTCCGTTAGAAAGGGTCTCATATATGTCCATATTTCTGCATATTTTGGACCAAGGCCTAGTGCCGCCATCTTGAAAGTGTCATAGTTGGAATGTCATCAGGTGCATTGTTTAAAATTTAGAATTGTTCTTGTCCTTGAAGGCCACTGTAGCTTCTGTTATTATTCTAAAGGGTTGGGGTTACCCAGGGAGCGTTGCACTTTAGAACTTTGTAGAACTTTCTTGATGATGTCATATTACACACTGCACCTTTAAAGGTGCAATGTGTAATATGACATCAACAACATTTTTGAAAGTTTTAAAAAGTTATAGAATGCAACGCTCCCTGGGTAACCCCAACCCTTTTGAATAATAACAGAAGCTACAGTGGCCTTCAAGGACAAGAACAATTGTAAATTCTAAAAAATGCACCTGATGACATTCCAACCATGACGCTTCCAACATGTACAAAATGTATATAAATATTTGTAATTCTCCGCTCAGGAGTATCATTCAGATTATTGGCAGAGGGGATTTTACACCAATGAGGACATATTTATGAATGAGGATATTGACTTTAGCTAATAAATGACTTAACATGGTATACAGTGTCCCTTTAAAGGTGTAGTCAGTGATTCTGGAGAATGCGTGTTGTCAAAATCACTTTGTGTAAAATTCAGTGAATATCCCCTAATAATTCGCTACCAGTCCGTACTGTGCGTGTGTGCTGAATACAAAATCTGATGTTAACGTACAGCCTGGTATGTCCAGAATCGCTGACTCCCCTTTTAATGCTAATTCAAAAACTATGAATCCCAAAAAATAAAAGCCCAATTCATTAAATCTAGATGTCAAAAAACAAATAGATTTTGATTATAAAATTGTCATGTTTATTACATATACAGTAGTACAGTTAATTGAAAATGTAACATATAAATAAGGAGACATATCCATCAATCTAGCATGCAAACAATTCCTGGACAAAAAACTGTGTCGTGGTTCTCTAAATCAAGTCTCCCTAACATTACCCTTAACTGTTGAATCGGAAGCTAACTTCAGTATGTTTATATATAGGGGAGAACGGGGGAATCTGAGGCATCTGGTAATGTGAGCCACCCCCTGTATCTAGGCAACCGAAAACATTTGTGGTCATGTGAGATATATGTTTTCAAGCCCCTCTCATTTCCCCAAGGCCCTGAAAGAGAGGACCTCATGGTGCTGTGGTAAGCATGTTTTTTTCACCAAAATAGGTATTTTGCATGTAAATGTACATTTTCTTGCTGTCAACTTAATCAACTGTTGTGCCAAAGCAAATGTATTCACGACGTAGAAAAACTTCTATCATACGTGTTGATGAACTACCAACATATGAAACCATCTGATGCTGATAACTGAAGATTAGCCTGAAATGCTAAGAGGGGTAATTTTTTCTCAAATTGTGGTGGTGGGGGAAAGTGAGCCAAATGCTGTGGGGGAAAGTGAGCCACTGTCTCACTTTCCCCCACCATGGGGCACAAGTTAAGTTTAGTCTTAAACATATTTTAATGTAATATTACATGACAAATGTTTTATTTTAATGTCATACACATTGTAGAAAAGCCATCATGCCAAGGAAATACACCAGGAAGACGACCTGGGGCAACCACACGGAAAGAGCACCTTCTCATCTTTCCCTGTAACCTTCAGGGCTGGAATGTAGAGTAGGGACCAATCCGAATAGTCTTTTTTGCATAGGAAATTTCCTTTCCTATCGAGATGAACCGGAAGTACTCGGCGGATAGGTGATCCGAATTCTGAAAATGCTTAGGAAAGGCATAGGAAAGGAGCCTCGATTCATCCTTTAACCCTCCTTTAGCATAGGTTACCCAGGACCAACCTATGCGAAAGGAAAGGAGATAGTGGTATCCCATAATCCTTTACGGCGGCAAGATTTAAAGCAACAGGCCACCGCCAGAGTTTAACGACTCTACACGAATACGAACGAGAGGTAAAACAGAAAAGAGGAGAGGAGAAGAGAAGAGAGGAAGATTTAACTCAACTAAAACAAAATACCCCCCCCCTGTCCCCCTTAAAGATAATAAAGAACTCATAAAAGACCAACATCATAATAGTTATTTTTGTAGCACGTAATTTACACCATAAGAAAATAAAATACCAACTTCACATTTAATGAAGTTACTAGGGGCAGTTAATTTCAACATCAAAATAGGCTAATTGTAGCCTCTTTTTATTCCACATGTGAATTGGGATATATTCCCCTTGGCCAAGTCCGATCTAAGTGATTCTCACTCTGTTGGCGACAACCTGATTAAAATCAATATGAAAAGAACGCATGGATCAAACGAGCGCTTGTTGTAGTCCATTTTCGGAGAATAGTGTAGTTTCACGCTAGAGACTCACGTCAGCAATACTCGCCGTCGCGCAATGACGTCGGTTAGGAAAAGTGGAGTCGAATTAATTTGAAACAGTGCTGTCTTTTCCTATATTCGATAGGAAGCACCTTTCATCTCTCCTTAACCCCGATGACGTTTAGGGGTTAAGGTATGGGAAAGGAGGCTTATAGGTTAGAAGATTGGACTATTCGGATTGGCCCCCGGCCTAGTTGTAGAGTATGACAGGCTGATGTTATAATCCAGTTGGGTCTTCTCCTGTGTTCTGAGTCCCAGGCTGTTCTCGCTGGTTCTGATTTTCCTATGCTTTGACCCCCAGACACAAGCTGGCTCTAAGGGTCCTTTGTTCTGACCCCCAGACTGTGTTTTAATCTAACTGGTTCTATCTTTCATTTGAATCTTATTAAAACATTTTGAATTATAATATGTTGTATTTGATTTTGTTCAGAGTTACTTTCAAGTGTTTAGAAAATTTGCTTTGCTTAATTGACCAAACCCCATCATTATTTTACTAGTCCGACATTAGTTCTGGAATGTGTGGCTAGCTTTCAGGATTCTTACTGTTACAATATGTGTTGTTATGGTAGTTTCAGAGTGGAAAAAGTAAGTGGATCAGTTTACCACACAGCTGGGGTAAAGTGAGCCACATGACAACTTTTTTTAAAACAATCATATTTTCACTGCCCTTTGTCTTGAAAAAATTCTGCTAATGCCCATTTCTAGGAAACTTCCTGAATTAATGGGAAATGTGTAAATTTGAGTGATAAATCATTTTAGCTCACTTAGAGGGGAGCAAATGTAAAAAGTGGCTCAGATTACCCCGTTCTCCCCTATATATATTTTTTTCGTCCAAGGATATTTATCTCAGACCTATACCTCTTTCAACAGAAGACCATAAGGACGGATGGCTCTTTGGACCATATCAGCCTCATTTGAAGTTCCTTTGGGGATTTCAACCAGCCAGTACTGATCGTTGTTTTTTTTCACTCGGTGCTGGGGGTTGATGCGATTCTGCAGGATCACTTTGAACGTCTTGCCCGTCTTGTCCGAGGTGAATGTCTTGGCATATTGGTCGGCCACCGATATGAACGGAGTAGAATAAATCCCCCGGCCAAAAAGATCACGGTTGCCCACCTGGTAAACACACGTTCAGATTTATTAGCAATAACTAACAGACTGAAAATGTAGTTCTTCACTAGGTAAAGGTCAGAGGCTATTGCACGGCAGGATATTTTAGGCTTTATAAATCCCTTATCAACACAGTTTAATCAGCGGCGAGCCGGTGACGCATTAAAGTGGACAGAATGTAAACAGTTCCATCTAGGTGTCCATACATCAGGGGTTAATCCACACCTATGGAATGTTCTCCAGCCAATAGAGTATTCACACATGTATTTGTGTTTCCACATTCAGCACCCTGGCATTCCCCCAACACACAATCACACACTTAGCCACATCCTGTTTCCCTTTCAGTCCTTCCATTCGGAGCGTTCATAAGTGCACAGGGGTCACACATTTGTTATCTCAATTTCACATTCATTCCTGCTGTCATAATAATGAATACAAAACCTTGTTGCCATCTTCACATTGAAGATGTTGCACTGGTATTTCCCATCTCCCCAGGCTATATGTCATAACCGAAAGAGCAGTGGGTACAAGGGGTGGAAATGGGTTTGCTCAGGATGGTGGCTGGCCCTTACAGATAAGGTGAGAAGCTCAGTATTCCTGACTTGCAAAGAAAGGAGCAAGTTGAGATGGTTTTGGCATCTGGTACGGACTCCCCTTTGGCGTCTCCCTAGGGAGGTGGTTCCGTCACGTCGGGCTGGAAGGAGGCCTCAGGAAAGACCCAGGACTAGGTTGAGAGATTATATCTCCACACTGGCCTGGGAACGCCTTGGGATCCCCCAGTCAGAGCTGGTTAATGTGGCCGTGTGAGTAAGCGATCGAGCGAGTGAGTGACCCCTGGAACACACATCCTACCTCTACTGCACGTCTGCGTCTGACTCTTTTTTCGCCGACTGTGTGAACACACTGCAGCGGCCACACATCCAACTTCGGACGCGCTGCCGACGGCCGTTGGAGGCGCTTCTGCAGCGACGCTACACTTCACCTCAGGGAGACGCGTGTCTCTCTGGAGCCTCTCTGCTTTAACTGATAGAGAAATACTCTGTCGACACTCATACCAGCAGCTTTCACTGTAGTTTCACCATTTCTTTGTTTGTTTCTATCAAAATAAAAGCGAAAATGTGAAAAAAAAGGCAACAAGGCATGCAGATTACTGTCGAAACTCAATATTAAATCATATGCATCATAAAATGACATTAAAATACTTCATGTTAATGGGAATTATCTATGAAAACTCTATGTAGAAAAGACAGGGCTTTTAGAAGCAGCGCTGCAGCAGCAGCAGCAGCAGCAGTTGAGACGTTGCATTTGTGGCCGAAAACAGAGCAAGAGAGGCAGCGTTACTGCTGCCTCTCTCGCTCCAGAGGTAGACGCAGGATGTGTGTTCCAGGCCTTAGTGAGTGAGTGAGTGAGTGAGTGAGTGAGTGAGTGACTGACTGACTGACTGACTGACTGACTGACTGACTGACTGACTGACTGAGCAATCGAGTGAGTGATAAAACCATCAAACCTGGTAGCATCCTTGGATGATTCCGTCAGCCCCTTCGGGTGAGGTCCCGTGGTAGGACACAGGCCATTCTCCTGGCACTGACTGGGCGCTACGGTAACGGGTTCCAAGCCAGGCGTTTCCATCATACTCATCCAGGACCTGAGGCAAAATATAAAACTATTTTTAGGGCCCGAGCACCGACCGGTGTGAAGCCCTATTGAAATGCAAAGGATTTTTCGTCTTTATTATTTCTAGTAATTTTTGGCACTTTTCACCCCCTTCCCGTCATGGATAACTTGAAATTTTTGCGTACCCATCAGACCTGCAAAAAATTGCAACTTATCGTTGGTTTCGAGTCCGGGCCAAAAAAACGGCGCCCCCTATGGCCACAAACAGTTTTTTAGGAAATGCATGCTCAAAAATTGGGAGAACGCATGACAAAATGTAATGGCCCAAGGCGCACATAAATGCAATTTTATGTCCTGGGCCAAAATCAACAGGAAGTCGGCCATTTTGGATTTAGTGCCTAAAATCGCCATAATACAAAATTTCACATATCGACGAACTCGTCCTAGAGTTCTTACGCTAGGAACGTGGAACCACTGCTCAAATACTCAAAACCCTTGCCCGATGTTAAATTGCGAAAAGATTTCAAACGACTAAGAGAACCAGGGAGCTATTGGGGGTCAAAGTTGACGTAAACATCATAAAATACGGACCTCATGAAACTTTAATTCATCCTCAAAATCAACAGGAAGTCTTTTAATTTGAAATATGTGAATTTCTGGCTCGAAAATCATCACAATGTTCAAAAATGCCTAGCTCCTAGCAGGAACATATTTAGCAAAACGAAAACACTCATATGACATGGAAGATATACCAAAAAAAAATGTGTTTGATTAAGAATAACTATGACGAAATGGCGGCCAATATTCGCCAAAATGTACTCAAAAGTCAGAACACCACATTACTCTGCAGGATTGCAGAGCAAAGTGGACTCATAACAACTTTTTGTGCAATAAAAATATGATAGGGTAAGTCCTCCGACATGGAAGATGATATACTCGAAAGCTTGTTTTATCCGGAATAACCGTCTTGCAGCACCGACGCGTCATTCGCCAAAAAACTTCAAAAACAGACCTCATGAACCCTTTCATTGATCATAACTCAGGCTGTGTTACACTTAGATGCACCAAATTTTATACAGCGATGTACAATCCCAGGACAAACAAAAAAGCCTTGTGACGCCCCGCCCCAAAATCAACAGGAAGTCGTCTATTTTGAAGTATTTGCCAAATAAACAGGAAGTTGGCCTAACTCCACCATACTCTGTCTCATCTTCTCCAAATTCTTTACGGTCAATGAGACCCAAGGCCTGAGTAAGCCAGCACGCTAATATTCATATAAAGTGAGAGCGCCACCTGCTGGACAAAGCAAATATTGCACGTTGGTTATTTACCTCCACGTCCTACACACTTGATCAAATCAACCTTAAAGCAGCTCAGGGAGGTCTAGAGACGACGATAACACGGGAAGGCGGTTCCGTCGGCTCCGTGACCTTCGTAGTTTCTGGGCGTCGTCGCCACGAAACAGGAAGTCGCCGTGATTTCGCTTACTTCACCTGCCTGGTAAAAGCCCAGGCCGGAGGACATCCTCGCGTCCGCATCGAACGCGTTGCAGCGACTTCCACGCTTCCGGCCACAGGCGTCGCTGCGCCACGCGCTCCGAAGAGGAGGAGGCCGCGGCCAGGCCGGCCGGTACGGCGTCCAGCATGAGAGTGCGAGGGCCCGGTCAACACTGCTAGCAGTTTTAATTTACATTTACGTTAAGATGGGTAATGTAGTGTCAATGCAACCCAAGAATGCACAGTGATATAAGTCACTGCTATGCATGTAATTTTGTGTGTCATCAATTCTGTTACTGTCTATAATCTGTATGCTTTTATTTTAGATTAAAATAAAATCATATTCACCTTGAGGGCTAAACGGTTCCAGCCACACGGTCGTTCATACACTTCTCCACCTCTGTGATAAGTCTCTGTATCTTTCAACTTGGTGAAATCGTAGTTGAATTCAGGGGCAAATAACTTCCTCTCATCGACGAAAAGTTGTCCTGATGTGTTTTGATTCAGGTCTTGCTTCAACTTGAGACGCTGAGCCTGCCCCTGAAAGGTGTAGGGGCCTGCTGCAATCCTGAAAAACATGGATAAATATGTGTAATTCTCCGACAAAACAAATGGACCCATTCCCGTGGTAGAAATTTAAAAAACGTTATTTAAAGCAATAGAGCGTAACTTATGTCGCCCTTTATGAGGAATTCTGAGTTATAACATGAGCCTTAAACATTTCTTGTGTGCTTCTTGAGCTCCTGCGCCAGTGTCCGGGGAGGGAAGGGGGGTGGGGGGGGAGACACCAGTTTGTAAACGCTGAAATACAGTAAGAGTTTTGTGGAGCTGATTGGCGTTATCAAGTTTGTGTCAACTTGTTTGCTGATGGCTTGATTGTAAAATTTTTATGAAAAAGTTACGCACTATAGCTTTAAGTTAGGAATCAAGTCCACGATACCACAAGCTGAAAGACTGCATGAGAACACATTAGACAGAAAATTATAGAGAGCATCATGTGGGATGCAACCAGTTTTATACGTATCCCCTTTAAATACAGTTAAATAAAGTCATGCCTTCACATGTGAGCGCTAAATAGTCTGAAATAGATCTGGAAAAACATTAATCAAACTTCTTTTGACTTTAAAGGTGGAGTCAGTGATTCTGGAGAATGTTTTTTGACAGTGATTTCAATAACAAGCTTTCTCCAGAATCTATATTTCAGTCTAGTAAGCGCTCACATGACTCACGTGGAGACTTGACTTTATTTAGCTTATTTATCTAAAGGGGATATGTATCTGGGTGGAGTTTTTATCTTTGACTCAAACAAATGGCCACAGTGTAAACAGCAGTGAGGAGCCTTAAGTGATTTCCTGTTAGAGAGACACACATTCCTACAGATATAAATATAATCCAAAGTGAAACTATTTACCTCCTGACTTCCCCCAAAACATTTCCTTTTCTTTCTGACTGAGGGAGTTTGCTAGCCTGGAAATCCAGACCTGCCACTGGCCAATTTAAAATAGAAAAGATTATTTCCAAATAATAATTACCGTATTGAATCACCAAACAGGACAGTAGGGATGAAGTTTGAGATCGACAGCAGGGTACCACCCGCCGATCCCGCTCCTGCATAATCCGAATATGAAGGCCCCACTGCTGCCCCAGTCACAGACGTCCAAAATCCAGTGTTTAGTGTTTGTCCATGAACAGACGTGACCGTGGCATTGCAGATCACTCCCAAAGCTTGAAGTGCATCATCCCTATCAACCATCTTGAGGTTTTTGTCTTTGTTTTCTGCCTTCTTCCTGGTTTGTTTCGTCCTTCAAATATAAATGCACAGTGAATCAGACTGGACTCGTGTTTATAGCACCTCATGACCCTCCCATTGCAAAAAAGGAGTGTCAGACTGTGGGGGTGTTGATAGTGAAACTGAAAGTAACCCTGCATTCCAAATCACATACTCTTTCTCTTTTTTTTTACTACACTACATACTAAAGTAAAGAAGAGTTTTAGGGCCACAGGTGAGAAAAGAAAATCACATAAGGAAGATTTTTTTTAATTATGTCGAGAAATGTCAAGAATAAAGACAAATACTTCAGAATGCTATTGGAGTTAGTGGGGTATCTAGGTATTTTCAGCATACAACAATTGACGTGCATGTATTAGGAAATCCTGGCATACTAAATAGTAGGGAAGTATGGGGATTGGAACGCAGGGTAAATGTTGCAGGCCCAGAATTTATGTAGTGACTCAAAGGTGCAGTGTGTAATATCGGAATATTAAAGGAATACTCACCCATACGGAACCGGCGTTCTATCATTATAAAATCACTATTATAATATAATGAATGAGGTTTTTCCTCCCTCAGTCTTCCCTCAGTCTTCCCTTGGCCCAGCTGTCCTGTTATTCCTAACCCTACATGTTTACTGAAGTGATGTCACATTAGTAAAATGTAGGGTTAGACACTGCCCCTTTAATTCATTCACAACATCATCTAATGGCTGATTTCTACACATTTAATGTCTTAACCAAGAGTGAAATGGCAGCATTAGCCCATGTGTGACTGTGGTGAACATGGTCATAGAACTAAGGCCAAATGAAAAGCCATTATAGTTAAATACACAGTGACATCTAGTGGAGATTTCTAGAATAGCATTCCTTAACCGACCCTGCATTCCGAAACGTATACTTCCAGACTATTTACTTTGCCATAAAAAGATTTATATATTATATACAATATATTATGTGAAATGCAGTATGCAAAAAATACCCTAATGTCCTATTATATACAATTGCATGTTTAATGTAGTAGGGGAGAACGGGGTAATTTGTCACACGGGTTGGTTGTCACAATCGTTATATCTCGGAACCAGGCTTTTACACAATGGGTTTATAACAAAACACGTGTTACCCATACAAAGTGAGAAGGGTAAACTATAGTTTAGATTGTGGTTAGCAAGCTAATTAGTTGTCAGATGGTTGTTGGCCTTGATGCTAGCAAGAAATTCAAGTTGGGGTTGGTCGTCACATTTTATTGGGGGTTGGTTGTCACATGTTATCTCAAGGCTGCAGCCAGAAAAGGAACCCAATAATGAAATAAATTGTCAAGCTGTATCCTCACTGACACCCCAGAGAAGGAAAGAATAGAGCAGGAAAAGGCAGCTAGCATGCAAAAGAAAAAAGGGCAACAAAATCAAAACAACCCAGTGCATCCCAAACTAGACCAGCTCCCAAGGCTACAGTAAGTTATGTAGGCCTATTTGTCAACTTGACAATGCAATTAAACTTTCAAATTTGGTTCTACTTGCTTGCCTTCTTTTTAAGATTATTCCCATTAAGATAACATTGTGACAAACAACCCCATAGTGTTTGACAACCGACCCCTTGATGGGGTTGGTTGTCACAATGTGTAAGGGTGTCTTTGATGATTAATTTCTTCTTTATTACAATAATATAGAAAAAGTGAGGGGTACACATTTCAAGCCAACAACTTAAGCTTCAATTTAATGTAGGAATGACTATTGAAAGATATTTAGGTGATAAGCAATTCTCACTAGAGTAAAAAGTGTGCCTACTTACCCCGTTCTCCCCTATAGTAAACAAATATATACGTGATTTGGAGCCTAACTAAATTCTTACCATCCCTGCAAAATCTGCGTGTGACTAAGCAAGAAATACCCAAAGTAAATTGAAAGCTATTCTTGAAACATTTGGACTACATGAATGGTTTGGGTGTTTTTATTTTATTTATTTATTTATTTATTTATTTGTTTGTTTGTTTGTTTGTTTGTTTGTTTATTTTTTCCTTGACTGAATCGTCTTTGTATGGAAGATTATTAAGATTTTCATTTATTTATTTTCATAATTTTTGATTTTACACAACAAGAAAAAATTCAATTGACGACAAAAAAAGGTGAAATACTCAAACTAAGATGTGGGGATAAAATATCAAGCCAGCAAATACTGTTAGTGGTGTTCGCATCACTGGAAAATTATTTTTAAAAAGCAACATCTCTTTACAGAATCATGTACACTTCCTCCCAACCCCTTTCGAGCAAAGTGTGTCTGTTTTTTTATTTAATTTTTTTACATTTTGTTTGTTTATTTATTTATTCATCTATTACTATTTAAACTTGTTTTTTTTATTGCTGGCATTTTCGAAATAAAGACAATCAATCAATCAATCAATCAATCAATGTTAGTCTGGAATAGGCACAACACACGGTCAACTTGTTTTTAAAATTAAATCTTAAAGTCGTTCCAATGAAGACTCTTCCTTAAAGAGGACCTATGATGCTTTTTGACTTTTATGACCTATAAACGTTGTTATGATGATTCATAGTCATGCTTAACCGTACTAAATTATCAAATAATGACTTACATGCATTTCGACGTATTCCCTGCTGACCGTCTGGGGTGTCTGTGCAGAGCACTAAACACTATTCTAGCCAGTCGAGAAGTCACGTGTTCAAAGCGGTCTACCCTTTCATAATTCGTGACGTCGCATAAAACTTCGTGAAGTCACCACGCGGATGTTTCCATGTATGGTAATGCTGTCACTTCCCTGTTCGCGTCTGCCTCGCGCCCTTATAGGTCCATGCTCGCGCTTCCCGCCACTGAAAGTGTTGCGGAAGGAAGGTAACCAATCACAACGGAGTGGGGTTTGCAGGAGGGGGGGAGGGGAGCGGAGATGGCCGAAGCACAGGCGGAGGGAGCCGAAGCACACACAGGCCGTGTCCGAACTGCCATACTAGCGTCCTACATCCTACATACTCACCATCTATATACTGCATACTCTCTACTCAAAGATCGATTGTGTATGCGAGCTGTGTCGAAACGTTCTCATTTGAAGTATACTCAAGCAATGAAGAATTTCTTCTTCTTCTTATAAGATTCAGGCAGTTTAGACGCTGTTAAGCTTATAACCGCCCTCTACAGGTTAGATATTGAACTAGATTTTTACAGTCCTGTGTTCATCATCTGTGTTTTAGACCTCTTGTTTTATAATAGGCTAATTATGTTATGACGCGGAGGATCCCTCCGACGCTCTCTGTCCGGCTCATCACAGCACTCAGCTGTCTGTGAGTTGAGCTGGACGAGCCGCGGTGTGTGGAACAGCGATCTGTTCTGATCTCTCTCCACTATCAGACTCACTTCACTCATTTCACTTAGTGACTCTAATGTTGTGAGGTATTTATCTTCATATCTTATCTATTGTAAGAGTTTATGAATGACTGCACGTACAGTTGTCAGATCGCGGAACCCCAAACAATGTTGTTGCCTAGCAACTTGCTCGAAAATATTTCATTTTCCGGGGCGGGTAGAATTGACCCAATGCATTGTGGGGCGGTTGAGTAGGAAAAGTATACAATCGATTCATACCCAAAATCTTCCCGGAAGTTAGTACTCATCCGGGAATTTCTCACATACCCAAACTCGCATACCCAACCGTCACATACTCAAATTGAAGTCAAAATGAGTATGAGTAGGACGTTAGTATGGCAGTTCGGACACGGCCACACTCAAGTGTTGACAGGATGTGCTGGATCGCCAAAATAAGAGAAAGAGCTTCCCGAAAATCTACATAGTTTTTTGTGATGTGATTCGTGTCAGGTTGCTCTATAGCAGTGTAAAACAAGAAATTAAGACCAGAAAAGTAGCATAATAGGTCCTCTTTAATGACTGTAGATTATAGGCACAGGCAAAACTCAGGGAAGATATTTGGATGTGTTCATTTTGGTTTTAGTAAATGCAGTAACCTTGAAAAACTGAACAAAGGAATGTGTAAGTTTAATGCCAGAAGTTCACAGAGACATCCAATCAGCATGCAAACATTATAAAGCTGTGTTATTCATTTGACATATTCTTATATGAAAGCCAAAAGGACACCATTACATTTGACAACAATATTTTGGAGGAAATAGCAATCATATCATACGTATACTTTAGGCTCCAAAGATGCCACACTTGCTGGCTTTTCAAAATAAAGCTATGGTAACAAATTAGTGATTATATTTGTCTTTTTTTTTTTTTTTTTACTTTGAAATCTCTCTCCCAACTCCCTGTTAGATTTCTTTCAACAGGAGACCATAGGGACGGATGGCTCTTTCAACCATCTTCTGCTCCTGTTCATTGGATCCTTGGGGGACAGGAATCAGCCAGTAGTTTCCGCAGTTGTGTTTCTGCCGGTACTCTGTGTTAATGCGATTCTGCAGGACCACTTGGTACCTCTTGCCATTCTTCTTGGAGACGAAAGATTTGGCGTATTGGATCGCATCCTTCATGTATGGAGTGGAGTAGACCCCCCGGCCATAAACCTTACCTGATCCGGGCTGTATAAAAAAAAAATAAGAATAATAATTTAATATATGAACCTTATACTATATAATCTTATAATATAATAATATATCTTCACTTCCGGCTTGTCGAGGGTGAACAGCTATTTACTGAGAGCAGCGGAGAATTCAGATTCTGAAAATCTCTGAAAATCTGTCCAAAAAAGGAAAAAACACTGATAAGGAAGAGGACAAAGGCTTTGCCGAAGAAATGAAAAATAAAAATAGTAATGCTATTGATCACAAATTGTACTCTATAGGAATTTTCTTATACCTCAAAAAAGCATTCGACACTATTAATCATGACATCCTTCTTAATAAACTGGAGAATTATGGCATTCGAGGTTTGGCACATGACTGGGTCAGAAGTTATTTACATGACAGGAAACAATATGTGAAATTAGGGGAGTTCACATCGACATGCTTAGATATTGTTTGTGGGGTCCCTCAGGGGTCAATCTTGGGGCCGAAATTATTCCTGCTCTATATAAATGACATATGTAAAGTGTCGAAAGTCTTAAGGTTAATTTTATTTGCTGACGACACAAACATCTTCTATTGGGGGAAAGATCTGGATAATATGGTTGAGATCGTAAACATTGAATTGACTAAGTTACATGGGTGGTTAAAGCTGCAGTTGAGAGTTTTTTTACTGTAATATTTGGCAAAACTGTCATAATAGCCATTCAGCTATATGTAGGTGAAGTGGTCTGAAAATATTTTTTTATCACTTTGCTCCCCTCTGCCTCTGTGTGCTGCCCCCCAAAATTGCCACCGCTCATGTTAATTTTGACCAATCAGAGCGAGGTCAGATTCTCCGTTCTTATTGGCTGTGGGACCTTGGCAACGACGTTGATGCGTCAGATGCGTGAGCGTTCACGACCCTAGCAGTCTGACACTAGCCTACTGTTTGGTACAAGGCTACTACGGCGGACAGCGAGTAGCAATGTCTTCACAAACGAACCCTCAATTTACCATTCCCAGGATACTAACAACTAACACCGCTAAGACAGCAAAAAAACGAGGAAAGACGAATATTGAAAAGTTAACTGCTGAAAGGGAGACGGAGAGAGCTTGAAAAAAAGTACACCGGCCATGTCTTCTTGCCCTATCACATCAAGACCTCTCCGACCGCGACCTCGCGACTTTTTTTTCAAAACAGCGACAAGCGACAAATCTAGCTTTTTTTTCTGGTGTTATTGGTGACTTTTTTCGCCAAAGCAAGTATCATCTCTTCTCAACGAGCAGCGGGGGCACTGACACGCAGCCCGCTCCTCGCGCAGCAGCCCCGAGCTGAGAGGTGCTCCTCGGCGCAGCAGCCCCGAGCTGAGAGGTGCTCTCCTGCTCTGACCGCAGCTGGGAGGGGATGCTGCGCGAGGACCGGGCCGTCTGTCAGTGCTCTGTGACGGGGGACGGGCCGGGAGGCTCCCGCTGCTCGTTGAGAAGCGTTACAAGTGATATTTGCTTCGGCGAAAAAGTCACCAATTACACCAGAAAAAAAGCTAGATGTGTCGCTTGTCGCTGTTTTGAAAAAAAAGTCGCCAGGGGGGCTGAAAAGTAGCTAAATATAGCGACACAATCGCTAAGTTGGCAACACTGCCCGAGCAGCCCCTCCCAGCTGCGGTCAGAGCAGCAGCACACACCTCTCTGCTCTGTTACAATTAGTTTGCTATCTTGCCTGGCAGTTACAGCTACTTTTGTTAGGCCTACCAGCACACTTAAAATGATTTTAAGCTAACATACATGGTATGTCTGTGATTAAAATGTATGCTCAGTATGTACGTATGTAGTTATCATTATACTAATGTTTAATCACCTCGGAATCGGACATGGTGTTTGTCTCCTGTCAATGTAACTGAATTCACATGAACGAGCGTAGCTGTCGTTCAGAGGGAGGAGCTACAGCAGGTAGAGCGTTGGGAAAACAGCCGTTGGGATCCCAACGGCTGAAAACGGCTGAAACGATCAACTGCAGCTTTAAACCGAAATAAGTTATCACTAAAATTTAGAAAAAACTAAATTCATGATGTTTGGAAGGAGAGCATCAGATGTCGCTGTAAAAATCCAGGTAAATGGGATTGAAATTCAAAGGGTCAAGCAACACAAAGTCCTAGGGGTAATAATTGACGATAAATTAAGCTGGAAACCACAAGTTAGCCATCTCAGGGGCAAAATAGCCAGGAGTATTTCTATACTTTGGAAAGCACAACATTGTTTCAATCAAAAGGCCTTACTTGTATTATACTGGAGTTTAGTTTCCCCACATCTGCATTACTGTGCTGAGATATGGGGAAACACTTACAAAGGTACATTGCACCCGTTGGAGATTCTTCAAAAGAAAGCAATTAGAATTATTTACCAAGCCAATTACAGGGCACACACTAATAACTTTTTTATTGAAGGTAGAATTCTCAAATTACGTGATGTGGTTAATTACCACACAGTACAAATTATTTACAAGGCTTCAAAAAAAAGCCTTCCTAACAGTTTACAAGTAATGTTTGAAGACAGAGAAGATTCGTATGATTTAAGAAGAAAAGGTAAATTCACTGAGAAAAATATACGGACCACACTTAAATCCTTTTCGATTTCTGTAAAGGGTATTAAGCTGTGGAATGGACTTGATGAAGTTGTCACAGGGAGTTGCAGACTTTTTTATTAAAAAAAAATGAAAAAATACCCTCTGTACAGGTGTTCAAAATACATTTTCGGAACGATCATTTTATAATAATAATATATTCAGACCTTGTAGAATCCTTCGATGATCCCGTCAGCCCCTTTCTTAGAGGTCCCGTGGAAGGACACAGGCCACTCTCCGGGCTGAGACTGGGTGGTGCGGTACGAGGTTCCCAGCCAGGCGTTTCCATCATACTTATCCAGGACCTGAGATAAAACATTCAATCAGAAGTTAATGTTGGTCTTGATAAGTCTATGTGTTAGTTAGTGTATACGTGTGTTATTGTGTTGTTGTTGGGACTGTATGTTACTGCATCTGTTAAAAAATGACAATGTTTGGCCTTTCAAAATCCAAAATGGTGGTCTTCCTGTTAGGCGTGGCCGAAAACTCAAAATTACCTTTTTATGCAACTTTTATTTTCAAGCAATTATGCACCAATAAAAACATACATATGAATATTATATTCCACTTCTACCACATTCATTCTGAAAAATTCCAATAAATTCTACACACTGGAACTTTAAAGTATAAAAAAAAAGAAAAAAAAAGAAGAAGGGAGCAGCCTATTTACCTTGAGGGCAAATCTCTGCCAGCCACACGGGCGTTCATACACCTCTCCCCCTCTGCTGAAAGTCTCATAGTCTCTCAGATGAGTGAAATCATAGTCGAATCTTGGGTCAAAGAATTCGTCCTCGTCGATGATTTGGCATGTGTCTTTTGGACATTCAAAGTCCCTCTTTTGCACTTGGGCCGGTGGTGAACCTTGGACCAAGGAACTTTGGAGGCAGCAAAAGTGGGAGGTTGATCCCTGGCTGTAAAGTAAAATGAGGAGAATTCATAGCACATTAGTGGTGCCTTTCTTTCACATCTGAATTATGTGTAGATTGCAAGTTCAAAACACATTCTGCGAGTGAAAAAAAAAAAAAAAAAAAGGGAGAGACAATGCAGGTAAATAGTGCAAAAGGTTCAACTTAGATATCATGAAACTTTGATTGGTAACAGTAAGATCAACATGTTTGTTGTTATCAAAGCCTTCAGAAAAGTGCTGAGAATGATTATGGAAAGTTTAAGTTTATGCAAATGCTTAAGAAGTTTACATTTTTGGTTCAAAGTATTGAAAAAAAAACTAAGGTTGCAACTTTTATATACTCGTATGAAAGAAGTCATGTTATGGAAGCAGTCAGTGTCTCACCTTTAAACAATAGTGAAAAACATAATGAGTAATTCAGGCTTCAAGATGGACATACATTTTTCATACCACATTGTAATATCAGGAGGATCTTCATCTAACCATTTATGTAGTATTAGATAAATTAGTATTAATATTAGTATATATACATACAAAGCAACTCTAAGAATGTACCTGTACCTATACCATCACAATTGGCATGCAGTCCCAGTACAAAATTCCACTATAACTTATTAATGGTTACCTGTCTTCATCTCCATCCAAGACCAGGTTGATGAAGTTTGCGATGTTCAGTGGCTTCTGCTGAGGTGGTGCAGCTCTTCCATGGAAGTCAGCTTGAAACGCTCGACTATGAATTTGTGAACCTTGTCTTTGAACAGAGGTCACAGTGGCGTTGCAAAGTGCTCCCAAAGCCTCTAGTGCAATATCTCTATCCATTATCTTTAGTTTGGTGTGAGAATCTAAAATCTGTCTTCTTTGTATTGATTGATGTATTTTAATCTTGCCCCTGTAAAGCACTTTGAATGTCCCTGTGTGTCTGAATTGTGCTATAGAAATAAACTTGCCTTTCCTTGCCTTTGTCAGTGTTGTCTGAGATGTGTATGGTCTTCTTGCTGTGTGCCATATGCAAACGCAATGGACGAAAGCACATTTATAAGCAGACGCCCCCCTATAGTGTTTAAAAAAAAAAAACTGTCAATGATGTCATCCAAAATCCCACCAAGATTTCACAATAACCGCTCTATAGGGTGTGTTTGCGTAACAGGTGAAGATATCTGTTGCACAATCAATTTTTTGAGGGGGTCAGAGCACAGGGTCAGCCATAGTACAGCGCCCCTGGAGCAGTTTGGGGGTTAAGTGTCTTGCTCAAGGACACAATGGTAGAGATGGTGGGCAGTGGGCACCGTAGATGTAATAGCAGCCGCCACTAGTTTTACTACGAACACCCTCCTGTCCGGTGACCTCATGGTTACTGGTTACTTCATTTAAATAGTTGAATTGGTATATTTTGAAAAATGTTGAGGCATAAGGGGGTGTATTTGGCTGACTACAGTTTCATTAAGATGAAATAAAAAAATGCTCTTGGCGAATGTGTATGTTCTTAATTTTCCCAACGAGGCCCCGGGCACGACATGCTTAGACAACTCTGCAGCCCTGAAGATCTATTACCTGAACATGAGTCGACAATATGTTAAGATAACAACCAACTGAAGGATGTACAGTCACAGGATTGCAACACTTTCCTGGCAGAATTACAGCCATGATCCTAAAGGATCTTACAGTATCTCACAAAAGTGAGTACACCCCTCACATTTCTTCAAATATTTCATTATATCTTTCCATGGGACAACACTGAATAAATGACACTTTGATACAATGTTAAGTAGTCAGTGTACATGTACTGTCCCCTTAAAATAACTCGACACACAGCCATTAATGACTAAACTGCTGGCAATAAAAGTGAGTACACCCCTAAGTGAAAATGTCCAAATTGGGCCCAAAGTGTCAATATATATATTGTGTTGGCATCAATATTTTCCAGCACTGCCTTAACCCTCTTGGGCATGGAGTTCACCAGAGCTTCACAGGTTGCCACTGGAATCCTCTTCCACCCATTCATGACAGCATCACGGAGCTGGTGGATATTAGAGTCCTTGCGCTCCTCCATCTCCCGTCTGAGGATGCCCCAAAGATGCTCTTAGGTCTGGAGACATGTTTGGCCAGTCCATCACCTTTACCCTCAGCTTCTTTAGCAAGCCAGTGGTCATTCGGAGGTGTGTTTGGGGTTGTTATCATGTTGCAGTACTGCCCTGCGGCCCAGTTTATATGTTGTCTGAGATGTGTATGGTCTTCTTGCTGTGTGCGATATGCAAACGCGATGAACGAAAGCACATATTTATAAGCAGACGCCGCTCTATAATGTTTAAAAAAAATAAAAATGTTAATGATGTCATCCAAAATCCCAACAAGATTTCACAATAACCGCTGTTTAGGGTATGTTTGCGTAACTGTGACTTGTAATATCTGTTGCACAATCTATTTTTTGAGCAAATCACTAATTTACACAAGTCAAATTGAGATTTGTCTTTTCTCATCTCCCCTCTCAAGTTTTTACACTTCCAAGGGGGTCAGAGCGCAGGGTCAGGCATAGCACAGCGCCCCTGGAGCAGTTTAGGGTTAAGTGTCTTGCTCAAGGACACAATGGCAGAGATGGTGGGCAACGTAGATGTAATAGCAGCCACCACTAGTTTTACTACTAACACCCTCCTGTCCGGTGCCGGGGATCCAACCAGAGACCTCATGTTTACTGGGAAGAGGAACCAGAGACCTCATGGTTACTGGGAGGAGGAACCAAAGACCTCATGGTTACAGGGAGGAGGAACCAGAGACCTCATGGTTACTGGGAGGAGGAACCAGAGACCTCATGGTTACTGGTTGACCCCTCTTAAGGCCAGGACACACCAGTCCGACACGTTCCGACTACCCAAAAACTGGAGTCGCCGTTTCAGGAAGCTCCAGTCTTCCCGTCGCGGCCACAAAACACACCGAGACGACTGCTTATTTTTCCGTACGCTCTGCGCTTGCGCGGGACGTAATGTCTCCACAACAGCAGGCGGCGCTAATCTGTATTGTGGCCGGAAAAAATACGAAAGCCGGAAATGATGGGACAGCTCTCTAGAGCATAAACATAGATAGAAATACGTATTTATATTTATGGACCATAAGAGCACAATTTTTAGCAGAGAGTGTCGAGCATGGTGTCGAGCAGTCAACAAGGGTTGATGCATGTGAGTACTCGCAAAACGAAACGAACAAACACATTAAAACGATGGCTAGCTGTTGTTAGCTGTTTGTGCTACCCGCCTCACTTCCGGGCTTCACTGATTCGCTAGCCCTCCACCAATCAAATTGCTCCAAATGAAAGACGGTCGGCCGCCGATTGAACATGTTCAATCGGCGCAAAACAAGCCCGACGACCTCTACGTCGGCCGACGTCACGGCACACACCAAACAGATTCGTGTCCCGACCCCCTACCGACACTACGACGGCGATTATCTGGCCGGTGTGTCCTGGCCTTTACCTCCAGGCCATCCTACCAACAAAAACATCTTCTGTTTTCTACTTTATCTTAGTGGTTGAATTGATATATTTTGAAGAATTAGAGAGAGAGCTAAAGATCACTGTCGAGCCTGAAGGCATTTGGAAAGGTAAGAGGGTGTATTTGGCTGACTACAGTTTCATTAAGATGAAATAAAAAAATGCTCTTGGGGAATGTGTATGTTCTTAATTTTCCCAACGACGCAGTCGATGGGAAACGATGCAGTCCTGAAGATCTATTACCTGAACATGAGTCGACAGTATGTTAAGAAAACCACCAACTGAAGGATGTACAGTCACAGGATTGCAACACTTTCCTGGCAGAATTACAGCCATGATCCTAAAGGATCATACAGTATCTCACAAAAGTGAGTACACCCCTCACATTTCTTCAAATATTTCATTATATCTTTCCATGGGACAACACTGAATAAATGACACTTTGATACAATGTTAAGTAGTCAGTGTACAGCTTATATAACAGTGTAAATTTACTGTCCCCTTAAAATAACTCGACACACAGCCATTAATGACTAAACTGCTGGCAATAAAAGTGAGTACATCCCTAAGTGAAAATGTCCAAATTGGGCCCAAAGTGTCAATATATATATTGTGTTGGCATCAATATTTTCCAGCACTGCCTTAACCCTCTTGGGCATGGAGTTCACCAGAGCTTCACAGGTTGCCACTGGAATCCTCTTCCACCCATTCATGACAGCATCACGGAGCTGGTGGATATTAGATTCCTTGCGCTCCTCCATCTCCCGTCTGAGGATGCCCCAAAGATGCTCTTAGGTCTGGAGACATGTTTGGCCAGTCCATCACCTTTACCCTCAGCTTCTTTAGCAAGGCAGTGGTCGTTCGGAGGTGTGTTTGGTGTCGTTATCATGTTGCAGTACTGCCCTGCGGCCCAGTTTATGAAGGGAGGGGATCATGCTCTGCTTCAGTATGTCACACTACATGTTAGAATTCAATGAACTGTAGATCCCCAGTGCTGGCAGCACTCATACAGCCCCAGACCATGACACTCCAACCACCATGCTTGACTATAGGCAAGACACACTTGTCTTTGTACTCCTCACCTGGATGCCGCCCCACACTCTTAACACCATCTAAGCCAAATAAGTTTATCTTGGTCTCATCAGACCACAGGACATGGTTGCAGTAATCCATGTACGTAGTCTGCTTGTCTTCAGCAAACTTTTTGTGGGGTTTCTTGTGCATCATCTTTAGGCTTTCTTGTGGGACAACAGCCAAGCAGACCAGTATGATGCAGTATGTGGCGTATGGTCTGAGCACTGACAGGCTGACCCCCCACCCCTTCAAGCCCTTCAGCAATGCTGGCAGCACTCATACGTCTATTTTCCAAAGCCAACCTCTGTGTACGACGCTGACCATGTGCACTCAACCTTCGTAAACTGGGCCGCAGGGCAGTATTGCAACATGATAACGACCCCAAACACACCTCCAAGATGACCAGTGGCTTGCTAAAAAAGCCGAGGGTAAAGGTTATGGCCTGGCCAAGCATGTCTCCAGACTTAAACCCTATTGAGCATCTTTGGGGCATCCTGTGAAGCTCTGGTGAACTCCATGCACCGTAGACGCAATAGCAGCAACCACTAGTTTTACTACCAACACCCTCCTGTCCGGTGACGTCATGGTTACTGGGAGGACCCCTCTTACCTCTAGGCCATCCTACCAAACAAAAATATTTTGTTTTCTACTTCATCTAATCTAAATAGTTGGATTGATATATTTTTGAAAGATATGGGAGGCATAATGGGTGGAAAGGTAAGTGGGTGTATTTGTTTTACTACAGTTTCACACTCAAGATGAAATAAAAAAAAATGCTCTTGGCGAATGTGTATGTTCTTAATTTTCCCAACGAGGCCCCGGGCACGACATGCTTAGACAACTCTGCAGCCCTGAAGATCTATTACCTGAACATGAGTCGACAATATGTTAAGAATGTATGCTATGTTGCTGTCATGACTACATTTTAAAGCATATCAGCACTTTCCTTCGGTGTGGAAATAAACAGGGGTGACATGCAGGCCATAATGCTGTGGTGTCACCACAAAAGGAGGAACTATGGGGTCCTTCTTCAGAAAAGTCATGCAAAAAAACTATGTTGCAATTTGCCTTATACATTCAATGGATTATTTTCTTAACTTCTCTATAAGTATTTTAACTCAAACATCCCCAACTTCATTGTATGGTGTTTCTGACTTCATTTTAGTGTTTTTTGTCAAATGTGTTTTAAAGACCTTATGCGGCAGGAGGGGGGCATACAAACACACCTTAAACGGGCGCTCCGGTGGTGTAGTGGATAGAGCGCGTACCATATTGGCTCCGGCCTTCGTTGCAGTGGTCGTGGGTTCAAATCCGACCCGTGGACCTTCACTACAGGTCATCCCCGTCTCTCTCTCTCTCTCTCTTGAGTCAAAGTTAAAAACTCCATTAAAGCCAATAGGACACCATTACATTTGACAACAATATTTTGAAGGAAATAGCAATGATATACTTTATGCTTTAAAGATGCCACACCCACTGGTTTTTCAAAATAAAGCTAAGGAAACAAATTAGTGATTACATTCAGCAGGTTTATTTTTTGTGTTGGTTTTACTTTGAAATCTCTCCCAACTCCCTGTTAGATTTCTTTCAACAGGAGACCATAGGGACGGATGGCTCTTTCAACCACCTTCTGCTCTTCCTCATCTGATCCTTGGGGGACGGGAATCAGCCAGTATCTTCCGCTGTTGTGTTTCTGCCGGTACTCTGTGTTGATGCGATTCTGCAGGATGACTTTGTACCGCTTGCCATTCTTCTTGGAGACGAAAGATTTGGCGTATTGGATCGCATCCTTCATGTATGGAGTGGAGTAAATCCCCCGGCCATAAGACTGACCTGATCCGGGCTGTGAAAAACAAATAAGAATTAGAGTTCGCTCAACCAGTAAGAAAACCATAACATGTCATACTAACAAGCAGCACGTATCTTTGTATGCTGATGATGCTTTCCTTATGTTTCCTTTGTTACCGCGGTCGTTAGCCTGAACCAAATAACCCCCTGAATCAAACCATCTGTCTTTGTAATTAAAATGACATTAGCATTAATAAACACTTTAAAAAAATTAAAATAAGAATTAGAATGTACCTTAATAGGGTATTGTCTTTAATGTTGGCACGGGTGAATCAGGTAAAATGTATAACTTATAGATATCATAATGAAACTTTGCCATTTAATTACTGACATTAAAATAATAAATTTTCCCTAATGTTTTCAATGAAACTATTTTGGATAAAGACTTCATTTATTTATTTTATAAATACAAAAAATACTATGTACAGGTATTAAAAGTGGATTTACAGCATGATCATTTTATAACAATAATCAATAATCAGACCTTGTAGAATCCTTCGATGATCCCGTCAGCTCCTTTCTTGGAGGTCCCGTGGAAGGACACAGGCCACTCTCCGGGCTGAGACTGGGTGGTGCGGTACGAGGTTCCCAGCCAGGTGTTTCCATCGTATTTATCCAGGACCTGATACATTCACATGCAACATCAGAAGTTAATGTCCAAAATGGTGGTCTTCCTGTTAGGCGTGGCCAAAAACTCAAAATTACTTTTGTCTGCAACTTCTATTTTAAAGTGATTATGCACTAATTAAAATATACTTATACATATTATATTCCATTTCTACCAAGTCTGTAGGCCTACACACTGCACCTTTAAAGTATATAAAAAAAGCATATTTACCTTGAGGGCAAAACGCTGCCAACCACACGGCCGTTCATACACCTCTCCCCCTCTGTGGTAAGTCTCTGTGTCTCTCAGATGAGTGAAATCATAGTCGAATCTTGGGTCAAAGAATTCGTTCTCGTCGATGATGTGATTTCTTTCTCCTTGAATTTGAAAGTCCCTCTGTTGCACTCGGACCCGAGGTGAACCTTGGATCAAGGAACTTTGGAGGCAGCAAAAGTGGGAGGTTGAACCCTGGCTGTAAAGTAAAACAAGGAGAATTCATAGGACATTAGTGGTATTGAATTAGTGGTATGGGTAACACTTTATAATAACTATCCGTTGTAACTCGTTAATAGATCATTAGTAAACTCTTAATTAATGATTATTAATGATTTGTTAAGTGTTTGTTAGCAGTTTGTTAAGGATTTATAACAATGGTAGATAGTTAATAGCTTAATAATTGAATCAGTTCATCTGGGAGGTAATCCGAGATTAACTGATCACGTCACGTTCAAGTCCATGGCATGCACAGTGTGTATTGAGTTTATTTAACAATATTCGAAAATGGGGCTGCCCTCAGTTGCCCATGCACTGTGTATAGTCTATAGCCTATTTCAGCCTCGTCGGTATCTCGGATTACCTCCCAGATGAACTGATTCAATTATTAAACTATTAACTATCTACCATTGTTATAAATCCTTAACAAACTGCTAACAAACACTTAACAAATCATTAATAATCATTAATTAAGAGTTTACTAATGATCTATTAACGAGTTACAACGGATAGTTATTATAAAGTGTTACCGTGGTATGAATTATAAGTAGATTGCAAGTTCAAAAGACATTATTTTTCCAAAAGAATAGGGAAGAATTTCAACTTGGATATCATGAAACTTTGCTATTTTAACTTAAAAGGATTATTTTTTGCTTTACAATGTATGCAAGGCAATATGCCGATTTGGAAATATCTAACTAATTATGCATGGATTTGCATCTCTTTAAAAAAAATATTAGGATGCTTAAGAAGTTGAGATTTTTGGTATTGAAAAAATATATATATTATGTTGAGATAATGGACAAATATAGACGCAAACAGATATGGTTTAGTCAAATAAACACCTAATTTTACATTTTGGACAATTTATTTATACTAGTCTGAAAGAAGACATGTAATGGAAGCAAAATAGACAAATCCTCTCAATTGAAACAACTATGTTTTGACCTGCAGTGTCTCTATAAGTGAAAGCTTTATTACCAGTCTTCATCTCCATCCAAGACCAGAGGAATGAAGTTTGCCATGGTCATCCGCTTCTGCTGAGGTGGTGCAGCAGCTCCTCTATTGGATACTCCATGTCCACTGAGTGAACCTTGTCTTTGAACAGACGACACAGTGGCGTTGCACAGTGCGCCCAAAGCCTCTAGTGCAATGTCTCGATCCATTATCTTTAGTTTGGTGTGAGAATCTAAAATCTGTCTTCTCTGTCAGTGTTGTCTGAGATGTCTAAAGGTCTTCTTGCTGTGTGCCATATGCAAACGCGATGAACAAGCACATATTTATAAGCAGACGCCCCCCTATATTGTTTTTTTTTAAACTGTCAATGATTCCATGGAAAACCCAACAAGATTTCCCAATAACCGCTGTTTAGGGTGTGATTGTGTAACAGGTGATATCTGCTACTCAACTTTTTTTTTTAACTAAGTTTTTACAGTTCTGGGCAAACAATGGCGCATTATGAGATTAACTTATTACCAAAATGAGCAACTACATGCAGTGGCGGCCTTAACGATCTGGCGGCCCGTTTCAAGACCTAGTGTGGGGCCCCCCACTTTTTTTAATTTTCTTGAAAAAAATAAATAAATAAATCTTATTTTTTTTCTACATATTTCTTGTGAATGCTGTGCATGCTGCCCGAAAAAATAAAACGGATTGTAGAATCAATTTGGTTCCCAGACGGTTTATGAGATGATGGGCCACTGGGTGCAGACTCTTAGGGTGTATTCACACATGCCGTGTTTAGTTCGGTTGAAACGAACTCAGATGCACTTCCGCCTTCGGTGCGCATCTTTCAGACATGTGTGAATACAGCAATCGCACTCGGGGGCGGACCAAACAAGCGGTCCGAGACCCAGCTGAAGAGGTGGTCTCGATGCGCTTCAAAACGCACTCTGCTGCAGTTCGTATGTGGTGTGAATTTGGCCGGACTCGATCCGACCCAATTGCGGGAAGCACTGCGCCTTTTCTTTATTTTCTTTTTTAATAAATCGCCATCAGCTTCACATTTTGGGAAAGTGTTGTTGTCGCCATTGTTAGGAAGATTAGTTGTGGTTTGACCGGGAGCCCCGAGCGAAAATATTACAGTTGATAATGACGCGTACACATGCTGATGTGTTCAGCGATCAGATGGAGAGGAGCGTCTCCCGTAGCCTACAGTGCCAACTTGTTCACGCTGCGCTTTGCATGAAGTGTGTTTTTATTTGTCTTCCCTACGGGACTGTCAATACTGTCCCCGTATCAGTTTGGAGCTGAACTGCGCCGACACCCAGCCGATACAGCTTAATCAGCTGTGTGTCAGTTTGAGCCTATTCCTCGCGAGCCGCGCGTCCAGCAGCAAAAATACAGTAAAAATTATCACATCGTTGGCTATAAGCCACATAACGTGACATTGACATGGGGCTACATATTATAACCATATGAAACAACAATAATTTGATGTTTTTCTTCTTTATTTATAGGGTAGATGTAGGCCTTTTTATTATTTTTAACCCCATATTATATCAATGATAAATTCGCACTTCGTTCTTCCTGCTTCTCTCCACCCCAGAATGTCTGTCCAATGAATGAATGACCTCAGATCACGTGTGGTTTTGCTTCGTAATGCTGGTTCACTTGCAAAAGGGGCAATATGAAAGTGGACCACACCAAACAAAACAAATCTAAATTCTATTTGGTCTGGACCAAAGCAAGTGAACTAACAGACTTTCCATGTGTGAATACACCCTTAAAGGCCCCCCCCCCCCATTCCTACCTACCCAGTCAGGTACACTGACTTTTCCGCACATATACAATTAATGGTAAAAAGATATTAAAGGAAGTCAGTTTATAGGGAGAGGACGTTTTTGTCCTCTAAAGGTAACCAAGGCGTAGTAAAAGTTAAGGTCACACAAGGGTTAAGAAAACAACCAACGGAAGGATGTACAGTAACGGGATTGCAACACTTTCCTGGCAGAATTACAGCTACGACTCTGAAGTATTTCATGTTGTGTTATGACTACATTTCAAAGCATATCAGCACTTTCCCTCGGTGTGGAAATAAACAGGGGTGACATGCAGGCCATAATGCTGTGGTGTCACCACAAAAGGAGGAACTATGGGGTCCTTCTTCAGAAAAGTTATGCAAAAAACCTATGTTGCAATTTGCCTTATACATTCAATGGATTATTTTCTTAACTTCTCTATAAGTATTTTAACTCAAACATCCCCAACTTCATTGTATGGTGTTTCTGACTTCATTTTAGTGTTTTTTTTAGTGATTTTTTTTGTCAAATGCATTTTAAAGACCTTCTGAGGCAGGAGGGGGGCATACAAACACACCTTAAACAGGCGCTCCGGTGGTGTAGTGTATAGAGCACGTACCATATTGGCTCCGGCCTTCGTTGCAGTGGTCGCAGGTTCAAATCCGACCCGTGGACCTTTACTGCAGGTCATCCCCCGCCTCCCTCTCTCTATCTCTCTCTCTCTCAGTCTGTCTCCCCATTTCAACTCTGTACTATCTAATAAAGCTTGAAAATGCCAAAAATAATCTTTAAAAAAAAAAGAAAACACATTAATTTTACAGTTGTGACATTTACATTTATTCAGACATCGATAAGAGCAGCGAGACGAGAGACACATAAAAGTACAATCAGGTGCAGAAAAAAAGCTTCAGCGACCATTGAATATTTTCCTCATTTAAAACATAATACACTTCAGTGAAAACTTGACAGAATAAAACTCTACTTAACGTTTATAGACAGAAGCCGTGTGTAGCAACGCACTGTAATAAAGCGCCAAAATGTCATAAAATTTCACTTCATCTAATAACACCTGCAATATTTAATATCTGCCGCGTTTTGTAATCAACAGTGAACGGAATATAATAAATTTCTCTGCATATGACATTTTCACAAAAAAAAAAAAAAAAAAAAAAAAAAAAAAAAAAAAAGTGCTACCCAGCATTTTTTAAATAACTACCGCATAGTGTACTAGGCTTTTACAAAAATGATAGAAATTGTAATATCTGACGCATTTTGTACTTAACAGTCTGAAAATAATGTCATAAACTTCTCCGCATTTTGTAACAAATGACATAATGCATTATATGACATTTTCAGTAAAAAAAAATGCTACCCCCAGCATTTCTTAAATAACTACCGCATAATGTACTAAGTTAGTGCAAAAAAATCGGAGAAATTACATATTGCGTTCAGGCCGTTTATTACAAAAATAACGTGGCTTATTATTATTTACCTAATGCAGGTGTCTTAACAAAACGAGGTGAAATTGTCTTACATTTTTGACATTACGTCACATAATGCGTTGTTGTGACACTTGGTGATTCCAGTTGACAGGTGTGTACTTGAGGGAGGCACTTGATCAGAAGGAGAGGTTGATGAGTGGAGCGCTGTTTTCTGACTTCTCCTCTGGACTCCACTTAATTAGCGGAGAGCTCAGGTCGATCAGCTGCTGGAAACAAAAACAAAAACAATCAGCTATTTAATTAAAGCTATAGTGCGTAACTTTTTTTTTTTTTTTTAATAAATCTTTTTTATTGGAGGAGAAAGCATGTTACCTTGTACAGGAAGTAAGACAGTTCTCCACTTTCATTTTCTCTTACCCAAATAAAAAAATATTACATTATCCCCCCTCCCAACAAAAGTATCCCACCCTTCCCCCCCATATTTTATAGTGCGTAACTTCTGTCGACCCCACACATGAGGAATTCTGAGTAATTACAACAAGAACAACCGTCGTTGAGTATCTACATGAGGTAAGAGTCAGACATTGGGGTGAGCGGAAAGCTGAGGTCGATCAGCTGCTGGAAACAAAACAAAAACATATCAGCTATTTAATTAAAGCTATATTGCGTAACTTCTGTCGGCCCCACACACGAGGAATTCTGAGAAATAACTGTGGCTGTCACTTGTGTCATGGTTGTTGTGTCCTTGGGTAAGACACTTCACCCGACTTGCCTCGTGTGAATGTGTATGAGTGCTGTATGTTTGAGGTGGTGGTCGGAATGGGGCTGTAGGCGCTGAATGGCAGCCACGCTTCTGCCACCAGTATGACTGTGTGAATGAATGGAACCTGGAACCCTGTAAAGCGCTTTGAGTGCCTGGAAAAGTGCTATATAAATCCAATCCATCATTTCATTATTATTATTATTAGCGGATGAAGGGCGTCACCTGATTGGTTGAGCCGGTCTTGGCCGTGTTGCGGGTCAGGACGGGCGTGTTGGTCAGATCGATCAGAAGTTTCTCTTGAGGCCGAAGAATCGGAGCCGGAAGATCCAGCAGCAGAACCTGGGGAGAGGACGGTTACATTTTTATAATTTAAATAACTAGTAACTAACTAATTAATTTAAAATTATTTCTACAGTAAATCCCATTGAGACTGGAGACTCTTTTTCAAGGGAGACCTGTTCCCATTTACACGTTACCATTCACACACACATTCATACACCGATAGCAGGCGAACTATCGACATTCACACAAGGCAAGGTGGGTGAAGTGTCTTGCCCAAGGACACAACAATCATGACATGAAGTGGCAGGGCGGGGATCGAACCTCCAACCCTTTGATCATCGGCCAACTGAGCCACAGTCGCCCCAAAATAATAATGTAAATATGCTAATATGGCATAATGGCTTAGCACAGAACAACCACAGCACATGGGAAACACCTTGTTTGATTTGTAAAAGGGAATTTACAATGGATTAAAAAGAAATGTTTAAAAAAAATATTACTAATTGATAAATGATTAAAAAGTATCGTCATGGGCCACTCCAGTGGTGTAGTGGAGCACTTCGTTGCAGTGGTTGTGGGTTCGAATCCGACCCGTGGACCTTTACTGCAGGTTATCCCCCCCTCTCTCTCTGTCTCCCCATTACAACTCTGTACTGTCTAATAAAGCTTGAAAATGCCAAAACGTTTATATAACCGATGTGTGACGTCCTCTGACCTCCTGTGTCTTGCTGTTGCTCTCCTCCTTGCTCTCCAGTTCTATGAGGTTGTTGCTGGGCTCCGATTGGCTCTGGCTGTGTTCCGCTCCGGGTTCCGAGCTCTGTGATTGGTCCTGGCCGGGTTCCACTCCGGATTCCTGGCTGGGTTCGGTTCCGGGTTCCATTCCGGGATCCGAGCTCTTCGATTGGCCCTGGCAGTGTTCTGTTCCGTGTTGCATTCCGGGTTCCGAGCTCTGTGATTGGTGGAGCTGTGGAGGGAGAGGAGCAGCACTGGGGGGTTCCGACTCTTCTTCTTCCTCCAGACAGAAGGGCGCGATGTCGGGGTCGTCAACAGACTCCGCCTCCTGTGTGTCGGAAGGGGCTGGGCTACAAACAGCAACAACACAGATAAACAGCAAAGTAAGACGAATGTATTTTACATGTACTTTCAATTGTCAATAGTTAAAAGAAACATCTAAAAAATAATAATAATAATATTTGTGAAGAATTGCTTTTGTAAAAATCCACCACTCCGGTCAAGAAACACTTAAAAAGGACCAACAACACTCTGTCTGTGTCTCTGTCTCTGTCTGCACTTTGCGTTACAGGCGACTTATCTGATAACTTTGTTTACACAATTTTCACTTGTGGAAAGGTCACACACATATTCAATTAAAAGTTAGAAGCTCATACAGTGCATGCACATGTGACTGACTTTCAAAATAAAACAATATTTTTCCAGTAATATATTTCCTCATTGAAGTTTTCAATCAGACGCATCTCCATCTACAAACCAATCAATGTCCAGTATAGGGAGACACAGCCCACATGAGGACCACAGGACGTAGGCATGTCATGGAAAGTTATTTAGTGTGAACCTAACCCCATAAAATCAATACAATGGAACAAGAACATCAACCTTTTTCAGGACTTTTAGGTGTTAAAAAAATGCCCTTAAAACATGTCACCTGCAGCTTCTGTCTCTCTTCATGGACACCGGGCTGGGGGCGGGGTTACAGTCTGTGGTGGGCGGTGGCCTGTTGCTACGCGGCAGGTTGGTTGGCGTGGCTACGGGCAGCTTGGTTGGCGTGGGGACGGGCAGGCAGGACATTCTGCGTCTGACGGGCGTCGGCAGGGCGGACGGACGGCGAGGCTTGAACTGCAGCGCCGAGCCGCCGCCAGCAGAGGGAGTCAGAGGGGCAACGACGGACTTCTGAGGAAAACTACAAGAGAAGGCGGGCCATTAGTGATGATGTCAAGAGGGCTGTGTTGGAAAAGCCCTACTAACGTCCTACTCATACTCATTTTGACGTCAATTTGAGTATGTGACTGTTGTGTATGCGAGAAATGCCCGGATGAGTACTAACTTCAAAAACTACAAGAGGGGGAGGCCATTAGTGATGACGTCATAGGGCTGTCAAGGAGTTAGAGTTAAGACTTTGAGACCTTTAAAACCCACTCGGAATCAAATTAAAGACCTATTTTTTTTTTTTGCTAAAATCAGAACTGTAGAGAAAAAATTTAATAAAAATAAATGCAACCAATTATTTTTCAGTTTATGAAAAAAAGAAGAGTTGATAAAATCCAACTCCCCAAGTCTTACAATTCTTAAAGGTGCAGTGTGTAATATGACATCATCAAGAAAGTTCTACAAAGTTCTAGAATGCAACGCTCCCTGGGTAACCCCACCCCTTTAGAATAATAACAGAAGCTACAGTGGCCTTCAAGGACAAGAACAATTCTAAATTCTAAACAATGCACCTGATGACATTACAACTATGACACTTTCAAGATGGCGGCACTAGGCCTTGGTCCAAAATATGCAGAAATATGGACATATATGAGACCCTTTCTACGGGGAAAAATAATAATTCAAAACATTTTTTTCAGCTATTATGCACTAAATTAAATGTACTTATGGATATTATAATTACTTTCTACAAAATCTGCTAGAAAATAAAACCCAAAATTCTACACACTGCAGCTTTAAGACCTTAGAGAGATGAATTAAAGAGATTTTATAGAAATGAAGGCATTATTTTTAGATTAATTTATTCGGAGAATTTAAACACGGCTGATAAAATGTTTATTGCAGTGACGGTGGGGGGGTGTGATGTCATACCTGTCCACACTGGTCGATGACGTCAGCCTCTTTGGGTTTATCCTCTTTGAAACATCTGGAGACAAAATACAAAGACAGTGAGAGACACAAACCGAAAGACACAGTTGAGTGTTACGTTGAGAATTACTATTCAATGCACCCCTGTGTTTTAATTCCCATTTATACTACACACTGTTCCATCTTCTGTGTTGGTTTTAGTCGATGTGTACGTGAACATAAATTTTTTTATGGCATTTTGCGTAATGTATATTAATTTTTTGAAAAAAAAAAAACACAAAACACATCTCTGCCATCATCTCATTCCTGACCTGCTGCCTTCCCTCCCGCGCTGGTTGTGGGCAGCACCACAGCTTCAGGTTTGGTGGTTTTGCTTTTCAGTGTGCTCTGTTGCCGTAACGACGAGCCAGCAGCAGCCGGAATGGAGGCGTTCCGTTCTAGAACCCTCTTGGCGGCGGGCGTCATCTTTTGGGGCGTGGTCTCGGCCCTCCTCAGAGGTGTAGAGCGAGAGGGTTTCACGCGGTCCACCTCAGAAAGCTTTCGGGCCTGTGGCAGACAATTAAATATAAAAAATAAAACTAATAATGTTTTATTAAATCATTTACAATTTAGTTTAAAATGTGAGTTTTTGGGCTCCAGTGGAAAAATTAAGAAAAATCTACTTCAAATATCGAAAAAAAAAAATAAAAATAAATTGTGCTTAATTTTTTCAAATCAAATCAGTTTTATTTGTATAGCCCAATCTCACAAATAGTAATTTGCCTCAGTGGGCTTTACATTCCGTACACAATCCGACACCCTCTGCCCTTAGACCCTTAGCTCGACTGAGAAAAACAAACTCCCAGTGAAAAACACTACACCCTTTTATTTCAGGTCCTTCCAAATATACAACTAAAAAGCCGAAATATAATAGGGTGTCAAATGTTTAGATTTTTTTGACACATTCCACCCCAGATAGTTTCCTTGCCTGTGTGGACATTGAGCGGCGGGTTGTTGCCGTGGAGACCGTGGCTGGCTCTGGGGGTGCGTAGACGGTTGAGCGTCGCGGTCGGCTGTGATTGGTCGCTCGGCTGACGACACTGCTGCTGTGGGCGGGGCCAACACTCACACTGCGGTTCAGTGAAGAGTTCAGTTTACCTGAGTAGGACACACACACACACACACAATATCCAGTGTTAATACACAGCCTAGACTCTGTAAACTGGTAAGTAGACAAAGGGGTCCATGGTAGCTAGCACGGATCGTGAAGAGATATTCACAACAAACCCTGTATTGCTGACTCCACATTTTAAAATTAATTTTGTGAGCTTTTTCCTCATACATTGGCATTTAGTGTGCCTTTTTTTAAATATTATTTTTTGGCATTTTCAAGCTTTATTATATAGTACAGGGGATGACCTGCAGTAAAGGTACACGGGTCGGATTTTAACCTGCGGCCACTGCAACGAAGGCCGTTAGCGTACCTTTAGCGGGGGACAGGGAGATAGTAGCTTAGCCGTTAGCATACCTTTAGCGGGGGACAGGGAGATGCTGGAGTTGATGCTGGACACTGAGGAAGAGGAGGATGAAGTGTTCTTCCTCCTGCTCTGAGCCGGCGGAGCTTTGAGTCCCGACATGTTCCTCATGACCTTAGGCAGGACAAGAGGTAAGTTTATAATAAAAAATATAAATAAAGCTTTAATTGCAGACACAGGTCCATATGACACATCATACAGTATAAAAAGGAGATAAACAAATACATAGAAATTAATAAATTACATATTGGCCGATAGGATATACAGGCTATTGCACCAATGCCGTCTTAACCTAGACGTGTATCTGTAGCAGCTTATCAGAGGGCTGACTAGGGCTTCAATTATGTGGTTCTCTGACTTGTCCATGCGACACATAAAACTAAACATCAGTTTCTATAGCACAATTCAGACACAAGGCCATTCAAAGTGCTTTACAGAGAGGCAAGATTAAAATACATAATACACATTATTACTGACCTTAGCGGGCGGGGGGCCCAGAGAGCGTTTCCCCGGGAGACCGTTGTTAAGGGAGGAGTCGCTGACGTCAGACGCGACGCTGGCGGAGTCGGAGAGCAGATCCTCGCAGGACCCGGCCCGACTGGAGGGCTGAGACACCGGGCTGAGCCTACGAGAGCCCAGCCCCGCAGAGGCCTGGGGGAAGAGGTGACGTTAAAACATTGCTGGATTCTACATGGTTTAATTATCTCATTTGATCATTTAGGTAGTTTGGTAAGGCAAGTTTATTTATATAGCACAAGGCCATTCAAAGTGCTTTACAGGGGCATAAAATACATCAAAATTAGACATTAGACATTTTTTTAGGGGGGAAAAAGGCAAGTTTATTTCAATAGCCTATTCCAGACACAAGGCCATTGAAAGTGTTTTAGGGTAGTTGCACTCGAGTAATGTGTCCAACAGCATTAAAAGGGACTAGAGTTGACGTTCAAACATCTTGCTGGATTCTACATGGTTTAATTAACTCATTTAACTCATTTGATCATTCAGGTAGTTTGGCAATGCAAGGCTTGTTTATTTCTATAGCACAGTTCAGACACAAGGCCATTTCACACAAGGCCACTGTTGCTAGAAACGTGTCTAGGCTGTGTTTTGACACCGGAGCTTGAGTCTTTATAACCTTAAAACAGAATATTTTGATATGTTGTGTATCATTTGGCCAATTTCACGTCAGGCTGACCAACCAACCCTTCTTATTTATGTGATTAATTAAAAAAGTAAAAATCAAGCTCCTCTCCTACTTTGCCAGGCGGTTGCAGTCTTGTTTTGTCCACTCTGCTCTTGCTGGCTGAACAGTTGGTCGTGGTGGTTGGAGCAGCATGTCTACTCGGTAGCACCACAGCGACCCCCACCCCTGCCTTCCCTCGGAGCCCCGTCCTGGGCTGAGCTTTGACCGCGACCACCCCCGGGCTGGAGGTGCTGCCTCTGGTGTTGTAGGCTGCTGCCCCGGAGCGGTTCACTGAGGCTGGGTTTGAGGCGCTGCTGCCTCTGAGCAGGCGCCGCTGGACAGCTGGAGGTAACAGGTTCCTGGGACTGTCCTGAAGATGGATAGTGGAGAGTTTAGACAGACAGACAGATAAAGTTTAGTTAGATAGATGACGTGTGAATAAACTTAACTTATAAAAGATACTTTATTCATCCCCCTAAGAAATGCAAGAATTACATTTTGTGTGTGATTTTTTTATATGGAAGAATCACACACAAAAATTCCATATAATAAATGAAAAAAATGCATTCAAGACAGTTTAAAATCAAGAATAAGATAAGCACAACTCAAACCTGGACACAGAAGGTCTGGCGTTTGATGGGGCTCAGTACGCTGGCCGTCGAACCGAGCGCACTCAGTTTGGTTCCCGTGTCCTGGTGGAATTCTTCTTTCTCTGCTATGGACTCGGTTGTCATGACGTCAGCAGTTGTGGATTCTGTTGTCATGTCCACAACATTCTTTTCCTCCTCACTGATTGGTCGGCTGAGTTGGTGCACCAGTTTGTTGGCCTCCTCACACACAGCTTCTAGTTGATCTGCGGTGAGTGGACTCCAGCTGGCGCGCAGGCCCCCGCCTCCCCCTCCTCGGTCCTCCAGCCGAGAGGCGACGTTCACAGAGACACAGCGCTCCGTGTGGCTGATCACCGGACCCACAAACACCTCGTCCTCATCCTCCTCACCGCCGGAGCTACAGAGCAAAAGGGTAGGATAGACCAATTGAGGGGTGACGTCGAGTTCAAAACAAATTCAAAGGAAAAACAACAATACATACACAATATTCAATGCAAATACATCAAATACACAACAACAGGTGAAGAGAAAAAAACTATTGAAACATTAACCCAGTGGTGAAGAGTGGCAGCAATTAAAATTAAATGGGTGAAAGTACAATATAGCCTAATTAAAACAGTTACAGGTAGAGTTTGGCAGATTTAAGATAGTTTGTTTAAATTGGTTAAATGGGAAATGGACTTGACTTATATAGCGCTTTTCAGTTGATTTTCTCAGCCACAAAGCGCTTTACATTTCTTACCACATTCACACACACACACACACACACACACACACACACACACACACACACACACACACACGGCAGTAGCTACCACGCAAGGCGCTCTCTGAACTATGTGCAATGTGGGGTTCAGTGTCTCTTTGCCCAGGGACACTTGGACGTGTGGCGGGGAGGCGGAGGATTGAACCTCCGGCACTGCACTCCAGAGGACGACCACCCGACACACATCACCACTGCCGCCCCCGATATAGTTGGTATAACAACCTTTATTTAACACTGTCTCATTGAGATTAACATCTTTTTCAATGGAGACCTGGCTGAGATGGACAGAAGTACACAGTTACAGGTTCAATAACTCACCTCGATTACAATAGGGAAAAAATACATTAAAATGATTGGTTAACACATTCGCAATTTCCAATGGAGTCTGACTTCAAACTCTTAGCAACGGCTTTAAATTCATTGAGGCACTAGGTCCTGTAGTACTAAAAACTTACTTTGTAAATATTACTGTGATGTCTTTTACTGTGACATCACAGTAATATTTACAAAGTATGGTTTTTTTTTAACCCTATATTTCTCTCTCTCTGTGATGTCACGAGAAAGAGAAATATAGGGTTAAAAAAAACACTCTTTCTGCCTTTTCTCAAGCTAGGATGAACCGATTTTATTTTTTTTTGCACATTTATACTACATAGGATCTCAGAATTCAATACACTTTCATATTCAAACCGGTGAAGTAGGCCTTTAAGGTTGTTCCAGGAAGAGGGAAAACTACTTCTTGACATTGAAGAGAAAAAAAAAACTTGGCATCTTCAATGACATCATGGGTTAGTTAGTGGAACACAAACAGCATACAGTATCTGTCGGCTTATTGCACAACTACTTTCGGTTGGTGTCTTCTTGTCGTTTTGTGTAATCAATGGTGTCTTTCTTGTTAGCCATTTTGGGCTGGGCATACAATGCATGACATAATAATACAATGTAAATCAATCTATCTATACTCTACCTTTTCATATACATACATCACATCTTTACACACTATCCTGTTCTATTTATGGCTTCCATCCACAGTTGCACTCGTTTTATTCTTAATGTATTTATTATTTATCATTGTCTGAGCTGAGGGAACCAGACATCCATCGACAGCGATTGCTCTAGTAATTGCTGTGCACATTAAAAAATTTGTATGGTATATTGACTCTAGGCGATTTGGGCCTTTGGTAAAACCATGGGTAAAACATGACAACCTTCCCGTGCTTCCTACCTGGCAGGTGAGAGAGAAACATCGAAGTCGAATTTCTCATCGTGCAGGAAGAACATACCTAACGGGAGAAATAACCAAAGTTGATTAAAACGGTTAATAAAATCATATTTACATGGAGTTAAAAATGTATTAACGATGACTCGTCGTTGCTAAGTGTTCACTCACCGCTGTTAGCTCGACTGTCCATCCCGCTGTTGGTCCTTATTTGTGGGGAAACAAGATTGATCCGTTTTAGACTTGCAGCGGAACATTACATTCAGCTTTATTATTAACCTATTATGACAATATTTTACTCCAAAAATGTGAAAAACAACAGGGAGAGTGAATGAAAACTCAACGAACTAACATTTACGTTAGCCTGATGGCCCGTTAGCTAACTAACTAGCCTAAATAAAACGTTACCTTTAAAGTCGGATATCTAAAAGTGAAGTTTAGTTCTTAATCATAAAAATAAAATCATTACAAACCTCAAATTCCTCTGGAAAACTCAAAATGTTTCGTTTTTTCTCAGCATTCAAACGGCGACACGAAAACACACAAGCACACAAACAATTCAAATCTGCTGCGCTGCTGGTCGCGTGACTCAAACGCATGCAGCCATTGGCTGGAAGTCTATGACGTAGGAGTGAGAAGAATTGTGGGAGTTGTAGTCCGTAGGGTTAAATCCGGGTGTCTGGGTTTAAAATCCTTTTAAAATGTTTGTTTGATTCATTGAATTAGCGTTTTGAAATAAATGGTAATACATTTCTCTGTAAATGTGTGTGTCAAAATTACAACGAAAATTCACCAAAAGTAAAGGGTAAATGTCTAAAATAGATTTATGAAATTAATCAATCAACAGTATAAATAGTGAGGTAAAAGTTTAATGTTTGCAACAAACAGTTAAAGAGATCAGAACTGAGCTAAAAGTAGCTGGTGGTTGAAATGTCGCATCTCCAAGTCGTAGTTGTATAAATGCAAACGTGGCCAGACCAAAATAAACATCGATAGTAATTAATTTAACAATAAACACTTTTAAATGAGGGGTGAGATGATCCTTTTCTGACATGACAGTTGTCTGAATCTGAATAATCGAATCGGTTTTATAATCATCAATCACATTTTAAATTTCACGTCACAAGACTATTGCCACTTTATTTATCAATTCACATCCAAAGACGATCTGCAGAATTTCCACCAGGGGGAGATGATGTTACCGGTTAGGCAGCTTTACTCCATCCAAAGTGACCACACACACACGCAAGCACACACACACACACGCAAGCGCACATACACACACACACACACACGCAAGCACACACACACACACACACACACGCAAGCACATTAATACACAAGCTCACTGTCACTGTCTCGAATCAAAAGGAAATGAATCAGTTGAATGAGACGAGGTTTGTCTTCTTGACTCCAGACCTGGACCAGACAACTGTCAACATTCTTAAAAAACTGTTTAGATTTCAGCAAAAATCAAACACTGGCTGATCGATGAGATGAGATACAATGTTTTAACAATATATGTAAACTTTTTAGTTATATTGAAAAAATTAAACCTACTTTAAATTGCAACAATATAAATATCAAGCATTTTTTTAAAAATATATATAAATGTTTTAATAAATATACCACTTTATTCTGAAAAATTAAATTATAATGTGAATTATCAAACGTTTTACTTTATTTACCTCTTTTTCTTTCTCAAAAGTTAAGCGCCATATTAATACATCTTTTATTGCAAAATTATGATTATATTTCTATAATAAAACATTGAAAACTACAACTTTATTTTTTAACAGATTTTTAAATTTTCTGTTTGCTCTGATTGTACAAAAATCTTTACCTCACTCAGTTAGAAAAACTCATTTTGTTACTACATTTTCCCTCCAAACTATTACTGAGAAGAACAAAACATACACAAATTGTGTTTTAAAATAAGAACTATTATTATTTAATTTGATTAATATTCCCTGAATTTATGATATAAGATCCTATGTTAAGTAAAACCTAAAGATGCACGTAAAACTACCGTTATAAAAGTTAAAAGATGCAATTGTAAATAAATAATGATGTACTGGTTCACTTTATCACTCAATTATTCTTTATCCATTAGTGTCAGATCCCATGTTTATAAATGTGAAGCCCACCGACGCCACCTTCACTGTAGTTTAAAAAAATATATTTTAGAAACCTTCGACTGTTCACTAATAAGAGTCTCACTTACATGTAATTGTTAGTTGAATATTCTAGTATGAATGACTCAGACGGAGCCTGTTATAGACGGAGTCCTGCAGAGCGGCCAGTTTGACGCATTGAATAAGGCAAAGGCTGAAACAGGGAAGGAATTAAGACGCGGAAAATTAATAATCTTTAGAGTTTTAAAAGTTCTGACTGATTATTTTCCTTCTGGAGGTGAAAATGCTTTTTGTTGTTACTCAACCTAAAAAGGTTCAGTACGCTAAATGGTTCTTTTAGCTAACTTCCTGTCAGTGACTGCAGTTAGCAGTCCCCTCCCTTGTCCCAACGTCACCACATTACCACATTAACGCACAGCGGTCTTGAGGCTGCGAGTTATCTATCATCATCTCGGATCTGTAACTGGGATAAAACATGATAAAAACCATCAAAACAGACATTGGGAAGGATTTTTACCTGCTCCGCCATTGTAGGCGCATAAACATTCCACCCCTCTGTCGCTCTGCGCATGCAGAGATGTGCCCGTTTGTAGCGTTCTCTCTTCTGATTGGATATCAGGTTGTGGGATACCAGCTAAAAGCTTATCTGCCGATAACATGCAGAGCAAGTGACTGAGAGACCTGAGGTATGTAGCGCGCACATTATAAAAGTGATAACTGTATGAATATATAGCGATTTAACACGTATATTAACATAAATATATATCGCTCACTTCCTCTTTAACCTTCTTCTGTCTGATGTGAGACTGCGTCACAAACATCCTGCTCTGGAGGTTGTTTTTAACTTTTAATAACTTTTGGTTTTACATCGTTTGAAACAACAACAACCTAAAACACTTTTTACAAAAATACTAGAATAAAATCCACATTAGACATAAACTTCTTAGTTCTACAAAAACACGTCTGTAAGAATACCCTCCCCCCCCATTAAAGCTGACTGACTAAACATCGATCCTTCAAGTTAAACCTCGACACAAAACTAAGAACTGGTCACCGTCGGCTCACATCAGCCTGTCTGCTGACAAACCGACACACTGCAGATTTAAACTAGGTCTGAACATCAACATGAATATTTACAGATCAGAAACGGATAATTGATCGATCACCTCACAAACACTCATGTCCTAAACAACAACTGCAGAGTTCATGTCTATTAGAGTAAAGAAGAAAGAATCAGTCTGTACAAAACCACATACAAACCCGGACACATTTCTGCTGCCTGGATCTTAAAAACCAGCAGGTGAACTCCAGACGAGAACCAATCAGACAAGTCTGTTTTTAAAATGTCATTGTATTTCATTTGTTGGCTCTCAGAGGAACCATAACTCTCGTTGTAACAAACACAGCACGTAAAGGGAAGTGGTCATGTGTGGCTTCACAGTGAGGTCTCCAAACTGTGCAGGGGGCTCCCCGGACAGGGCGGCAGCCCCGCTGAGTTGGGCAGGTTCATCCCGGGCCTGGGCGTGTCCCTATGCAGAGACTGGCTGCGCTGCGTTGCGTCCATGGCGTTGTTGTTTTGATTGGATTCTGACGTTGATTCTGACGTGAGCATTTTGGACAGTCCAGTCAGCATCGGCGGGAGGAACGTGGAGTTGCGGTCGGTCGGGGCGTCGTCCTCGCCGTCCGCCTCATCGATCATGGGGATCTGAGGTTCCGGTTCCTCTACGCGCGGCGGGTTCATGAAGTTGTGGATGGAGTTGCGAGACTCAGGCTTCTCCAGACCTTCGTAGGGAGACACGCTGTCTCTGAAGGCATTCACTACACGAATCTGAAAGACCAACCAAAACAGTAAGCTCAGAAGAAACTTTGGTTTTGCAGAAACAATTTCAAACATGTCATGGACTCAAAATTAATATAAGTAGACAACAATTAACATGATTATATTTGATTCTTTTCTATACAGAAAGACATGATAAAAAAAGATTTAGTTTTTTCTGTAGTGTTGGTTAAGACTGTTGCTTAACGTATCTAGAGCTGACCATTCGATAACACAACTATGTCGATTAGAGCAGTTGTTCCAGGTGGAGTTGTACCTGCGTCTGGAGGCGGCTGAGGCCGCGGCACCAGAGCACCTGGCTCTTCTTCAGCTCCATCTCTGCGTGGTCGATCTCCTCGTGGTCTTTCAAATCATCCAGCTCCTCTTCAGGGATTTCCTCCTGCTGCGTACCGTGACCCGCTGTGGTCAGGAACCTCAGCCAGCTGGTAGGGACGAGGGACACCACCTGAAGGGGGACGGACATAAATATTACTGTGGTGACACAACAACAACACTTACTGTTCCTCCAGAAAATTTTACTGAGGCCACCTGAAGATTTGAAGAACGTTTTTATTGTCCAGCAAAGCCTCCCTGTTTTCTGAACTGCTCCTGTTTTAATGAGCTGTTTATTAAAGTTAACTTTACTTACCATTATTTTATCACTGTTTAAGCCTTCTAGGTGAGGGAGGTTTTATGTGTATCAAGCTTCCTGGGAATAGTCGAGTTTAACTGATGGAAAAAGTGTCTCACCTGTCCCCACAGGAGGCTGCCGAGGCCCAGGAAGATACACCACAGCCACTGCTCGAAGTTCAGACTCACACAGCTGAACGGTTTGCCACCGAACTGCACGATGAAAATCTACAGGAGGACAGAGACACGACATAGCAGGCTTTAAAGTGTAACTGATTCCTTTTACTTGTTTTTTGAGATAGAAGCTGAATTAAATCACTATGTTGTTAAGGAACACATATATGCTGGTGTTAATATTGAGAAAAATTGCAATATGTTAAATATCGGCAATTTAAGAAATGTTTTGTATTGTAAATTATTTTAGAACTTTACTAAGATTTGAAAAAAACTTTTTCCGTCGGGTTCGAAAAATGACGTACTGCTGTACTTATGGTGCAGCAGTACGTCATCACGTCGCCGCAAAGCCGGTCACGCTCTTCACAGGTCCATAGCTGGTCCATGAGCTACTACTGTTATACAGTCCCTCCAAGGATGTTATTTCGGGGGTTAACACCCTTAACTTCTACCGGCAGTGTGTCTGCATTATCTCGCTTGTGCACACACACACACACACACCCGCCCGGACTCGTTCGTTGCTTCACTTGATTGACACACGCTACCGCTCGCTCTCCTCGCTCACTCACACACAGACACACACACACACACACACACTGCCGCTAGCTCACTAGCGCTACTCTGTCTCCTAACTCTACGATAGAGACACCCGCCAACAATTTAGAATAAGAAAAGTCCTCCACCTCAGACGACCCATCTGTGTGGCATATGAGCTCACTGTGTAGCGACCGTGATGTTAGACTTTGTGTAACTCGATTTTTCAATGAAGTCATGTCATTCAGAGTGACAGCTAGCAGCTAGCCCCCTCCTTCAAAGACACCACGCGCCCCCCTCCCTCCTGAATGTCGGCCGGCTGATGTCGGAATGTTTAAAAACAAAGGTTCTCAAACGGAATTTTAGAATCCATTGTCTGAAAGCATTTTTCAAAATCGTGCAGTAGCTCAAACAGGGGGTTCAGTTACCCTTTAATCATTTAATACGGTCAACCTGACCAGGTGTGACTTCTGCTGGGCCCCTGACAGCTCACCTGTATGACGAAGGTTCCAACGAGGATGGAGCAAAAGATTGGGTTGTTGAAGATGCCATCAAAGACGTTCCTCTCGCCATGAATCTTGCGGGCATTTATTTCGTTAAAGATTTGCAACAGGACAAACGTGTTGAACACGATGGTGTAGTGCTCAGAGGGCGGGGCGTGGAGGGGGGCGTTCCTGCCACTGTCGATGTCCAATAACACTTCACCTGTGAGAGGGACGGTCCAAGACAAAGCATGTGAAGAAATCAACATAACCTGTTTATACAACCAAATTACATACATTTATAATAAAATGAATAATACTGGAATATAAGTTTTGTTAATGGCCATTAGGAAGCCAATAATAAAAAAATGCCTTGTAATATATTAAGGTATTTTGAATGATTTTGCACAAGTTAAACGTTATATCAGCACATCCTTATCTGCATCTCAATAGGCCACCATTTCAGCACATCTAAATGAGTTGAGACACAGTGGAACAACAGAAGCTGTCATGCGCTCACTGACCAACAAAGAGCACAGTGAAGATCACGACCAGCTGGAAGACAGCATGTCCGAGGATGTTTTTCATCATGGTGCGGGAGATGAGCGGCTTCTTGCGGCCGTACGGATTCCTGAGCAGCAGAGCCTCGGTCGGCGGCTCGGTGGCCAGAGCCAGAGAAGCAAAGGTGTCCATGATAAGGTTTACCCACAACATCTGCACAGCTTTCAGAGGAGAGTCCTGGAAACATCAGACATGTACAGTAAGTGTCTGTCAGCATGGCACAAGCCCAGTCAGGGAGGGATAGCTCAGGGATACAGTTTAGGCCACTCATTTCTAATTTAGATAAATTATCTACCTAGTTTTTAAACTGCAAGACACTGAACCAACACCTTTCCAAATGGCTAGGACAGCACCTCACACGTTTCCTCAGCCACCATTGTTGTGTGATAAGTTGATTTTCAAATCTCAAGTATGTCCGAATAACAACATTAAATATTCCTGAATACATAAGGAACAATAAAATTAATATAGACGTATTAATAGAGTGTAACACTCCAAGACTGAGCTAATCTGCTTCATTAGGACTGTGTGAGAATCGTATGATGGGGATTCCCAGACAACCAACTCCAGAATGTAACACATTTCTGACTACTCTCACTACTGTCAGTTTGACTGAGCTATCAGACCTGGGTGATGCAAGCTCCGGTGAAGGCCACGGTGACGGCGACTATATTGACGGTGAGCTGGAACTGCAGGAACTTGGAGATGCTGTCGTAGACGTTCCTGCCCCACATCACAGCCTTCACGATGCTGCTGAAGTTATCGTCTGTCAGGATGATGTCAGACGCTTCCTTTGCCACATCTGTCCCAGCGATTCCCTGCACAACACAGCATGTAACTTAGCATGACACTAAACCTGACTGTGAGCCCAGGTAAGCACAGGTTGTTCATGACCTTTCATGTTCTGAACCTGAATCTGTCCTCTGTCAGTCTGCATCTGAAGGATGCTGATGACTTAACAGCACAATGTGATCATCTGAGTGTTCCTCACACATCTCAACTGATTCTCAGTGGATCCCCACAGGTTCTGACACTCATCACACAGTGTGGTTGCGGGGTTTTTCCAAGGATTTGGAAAAATGGGTCTTCAATTCATCAATTCATTCTATCTGAAGAGCAACAATATAAATTGGATGATAATAATTAAGACCAATGAATTCAGTATCAAATCCAATTTATGAGGGTATTCAATTGCATGTGCGTAAACCTTATGGATGCTCTGGATCACAATTTTCTTTTTTTCAGAATAACCTGAAGAGCTGGGGCATAAACAGCAGGAATAATAATGTTCATCTGGACTTGAGTGGACTTTACACTTAACTAGGTTTTTATATATTTATGTACTGATAACTACATTTACTGTCTTATAAACACTGTGAAATGTTTAGATGTTACACAGTTAACCAGAAGCAGCAGTTTGATGACAGCTGGGAGAATTGTTACCATGGCGAATCCAACGTCCGCTTTCTTGAGTGCAGGACCGTCATTTGTTCCATCTCCAGTTACTGCGACGACCTGCCTCTGCTCCAGCACAGTGCTGTCGATGATCCCTATGATGACGACAGACAGACACACAACTGAGTCACACTTATGAACCAGATGAGGATGGAAGGTCAGGTGTGCAATAACTCTGGCTGCCTTAAAATCGGATATCACCCTTATTTTCTCTGCTGTGTTAATCACTTTTTTTTTAAATCTTAATTAAGTTTTGCCACTGAATGTTCACATATGCTCACATTTAAAAAAAAATCACAGGTTTAAAGTTTGTTTCCTATTAATTTCAATATTCATGTGTATGTAAAACTTTGAAACTGACTGTGTAAATTATGCTGTTTAAATTGGTCTTTGCCCCCTGGTCTGTCTAACCCCTCCATTTATCTCACATGCCTGCCCCCCTCCCCCCCATGCCCTCTTTGACCCAGTTAAAGTGTTTCTAACCTTTGACAAGAGTGTGTTTGTCTGTTGGAGATGATCTTGCCAGGACTCTAAGATTTGGCCAAACCTTATCAAAACGCTCCTGCTCAACCTGCAGAGAAAGACAGAAGACATACATACATTTTAATCAGTTTATCAGGCTAACATGATGCTACGATCCCATAAAGCAGTTGTGGGTTCAACAGTCTTAGAACCAAACGACAACTTGAATAAAACACTTTATTTTTTATTTTTATAAAACTCAATTTCAATCCAAATGACTCAATTAAGTAAAGACACTTCTCCAGTCTTTGTCTGTCTGACCTCTCCCAGCTCGTTGCGGATCCGAGTGTTAAACTCTTTGCCCTCCATACACAAGAATTCGTCTCCAGGTTGCAAGATGCCGCATTTCAGGGAAATGGCTCGGGCAGTATTTATGTTGTCTCCGGTCACCATGCGGACAGTTATCCCGGCACGCTGGCACTTTTTGATGGCATCTGGTACCTGATGAGAACAGCAAAAGAAAAACAAGAGTGATACATCTTGTATGAAGCACCTCAGGAACACTGAAGAAATTAAGGTGAAATAACAGATGATGGAAAGAACAAAGACTGAAGCTACACACAATTGTCTTAGTCATAGTCATTAAAAAGGAAAGAAATATTGCTGAATGAATGATGGCCCGATGATGGCTCTTTACTGCTTTACTGTGATTGGCTGGTGGCCTCCATGTGGGGCTGACGTACCTCAGGTCGTACAGGGTCCTCAATGCCAACCACACAGATGCAGGTGAGGCTTGTGAGGATGTGGGCTTCATTGTCCCAGTCAGGCTCTCCATCAGCAGCTGGGAAATCTCTGTAGGCGAGGCAGATGGTCCTTAGGCCTTCCGATGCCATTGGGTCAATCACTTTCTTCACCAGGTCGTCTCGGTCCTTTGGTTTGAAGCCTCTGGCCTCGCCGCTGGTTGTCAAGATCTTACAGCACCTGAAAACAAAGGAAAGAGTCACGTGATCATTATCCAATGCCGACCTAACACCAAACGACTTCTCATACGATTTCAAAGTCTCAGACTAATTTCCAATGTCTGAATGAAATGGTGAGGTTCTTGCTAGAGTTGGGGCGCGCCTGTCATCTCAATCGTTTGGTGTAAGGTGGTCATCTGAGCCGATTTAAGTCTTTTTCCATCTTGACGTTCCGACAAAATCAGGTTTGATATTATCATAAGGGTTGGCTCATGCAGATTGTGAAGTTAAATTACATGAACACACTCAACAGCCAATGCTCTCCCCAGCACAAACAGGAAGCAGGATGAGCAGACTCTATACCTGGCAGACTCCATAGAAATGAAAACACTAGATCCTCTTGCCAGCATTATTCCTGTCTGTATGAATAGATTTCTAATGCAGGAATTGTGTGTCCGTTATCTCTTGATAGGGTTACGACACAGCTGTGCAACAGACTAAAGGAGAGACAGTTGGATGTGTGCTGCAAGGTGGATGGACCAGAAGAGGCCTTGGACTACAAGGAGGGTGTGAGGAGGTTTTAAAATGTTCTGCCTCTGGCTGTGAACTGTGTTCATAAAAAACTAACTTGAATGCAATGTAATTACTCTGTTATGTGGTTACATTTTGATGGTTGTTTAAAGGGATAGTTCACATGTTTGGCAACTGTAAAAGGGGTATATTTAGATTTTTGATATATTGTATTTAAAAGAACCACCTGAACACATTTAAATAATAAATGGTTACTCAAAGGATTTTGCCATCTTTTTGAGTTGTTATAAACCTAAATGATTAGACTTAAGTATCTGAAATTGTGGTTAATTAGCATGAGCATTAATTAGCATGAATTTAAAATGTTGTGAAAATGACCAACCACAAAGACCTGCGGACGTGGCATCTACCACCACTGCCCTATTTTAGGCCAGGAAAAACCCTAACTCATGACTTATAGTCTTCAGATGTGAGTTGATTGTCTTTAGATGTAAGAGGGTGTCAGCGTCTTTTTTGAGTCTTCTAGTGTATGGTCAAATGAAATGAGTACAGAGCTGTGTTAGCAGCAGCAGTAAACATACTTCCTGAGCAGGATCTCGGAAGCCCCCTTGCTGTACATTCGGTAGCTGCCATCGTGGTTCTTTAGTACAGTGCTCATGGACTTCCTTGCAGAGTTGAAGGTGTAGACCTTGAACAGTTTCTCTTCTGGGATTTCGTTGCGGACGGCCTGGTAGTCTTTGTGCAGGTCATTGGAGAATCCCAGTAAGGCACATTCTGTCTTGTTTCCCAGCTGGCGAGGCAGCCCACCTTCCTTCTCTGCATGCTGCAGGAAGCAGCAGCAGAGAGGACGTTAAATAACAGAATATGTTTTGGTGTTTAATAACAGATTAGCTACATTGTGCATCAATAAACTCACAACTGCAGGAGCACACAACACCAACGTCAATTTAAAAGCAGCGACGAGTCACAACTTTCAGCAAACATAAACATGTAACTGTTCAAGGTCTAATGACAACATATGGTTTATTTTCAATAGTCTTCATCACAGACACAACTGCTACAATACACGGTGTGCTTTCTACCTGCTTGTTGGTGAGTCAACAACCTGTGCACAGACAAGACCTCCTTGGTGCCCATATAGTACAGGTATATTCAAAAATGGCTCTTTCTCTGTCTCTCTCCCCCTCTCTCTCTGTCCATCTGTCTCTTTCTGTCTTTTCTTGCCAGTATGGTCTGCATAATAGCAGATGCCCGCTGGTTCGACCAATGCCCTTTCTGACTAAAAGGGAGCAGCCCTACTCTGCAGTGAACTGTCAGAAGATTGATGTAAATTGTATTGTTGGTACACTTTTACTCTTTTAGCCCAACCTGTTGGTCCCCTCTGCACTCTGATGTGTGCAGTGAATCAAAGAGGGAGTGATCTGATGGGTCCTGAGATGCTGTGGCAGCTCTCCAAATCAATCTTATGGTCAGGCTGAATGCTTAACTCACGGAGACTCCTGAATGGACAGCTATTTTTATAGTTTACCATAATCTTGCTGGTGTAGGCGCAGTTAACCCCAATGCCCTGGATGAGCACGTCCATGGTCTTGGCAGGAATCACGTCTGGCTTCGGCACCTTTTTGTAGAAGCGGCCTGCAATGTAGACCTGCACTACCGTCATGCGATTCATAGTAAGTGTGCCTGTCTTGTCGGAGCAGATGGCTGTGGCGTTACCCATCGTCTCACAGGCATCTAAGTGGCGCACCAGATTGTTGTCCTTCATCATTTTCTGAAAAAGGAGGTTATCAGCATTGAGTGCTTTATTCAGAATGTATTATTTCTTGTACAATCACCAACAACATAAAAGAAAATCTGACATAAAACAATATATGAAATCATATTGAATATAGGAATATAACTTGTCCTAACTGAATGTGTTCAGGTTTGCATACTGTATAGAAACAGACCTTGACTGAATAGGCCAGGGAGATGGTGACAGCCAGAGGAAGACCTTCAGGCACAGCCACCACCAGCACTGTCACTCCGATGATGAAGAACTTGACCAAGAACTGCACATAGATGGGCGCACACTCTTTGGACCAGGGGACCCCCTGTATCCAGAATGTATCGATCAGGAAGCGAGCGATAAGGATGAGGACAACCAGAGCCGACGCAAACAGACCTTAAGACACAGACAGAAAGAGAGACAGAGACATAGAGTTTATTTTAGCTATGAATGTGATCATGAGCACAACAGATGTGTACAGTGAGAAGCAGTTAAGCATTCTGAGCCTGTATGTATGAAGAATTTCAGACTCTCTTTTAGAACCCACGCTGAGATTTAACCTAAGCCTCAGAGTAGAGAAGAAACACTCTACACATATTAGCAAGGAGAAAGAGAACCAACATCAAGTCTAACACAACCAGCACACACCACGGAGTAAACAGTAATGGGAGGCTGAACAGAAGGTACAGAATGAGGTGGTGGTGAAAATAAAGAGTTGTTTAACCCCTCATGCTCACCAGAAGTGGCAGCTTCACGTTACAATAGTCTCTCGTGGACTGTTTAACTGTGGTAGAGCACAGTAACATACTGTTAGTCTCCACCCAGCATTGAGGCTAACCCTCAGATGATGTCGACATCACTGCAGTATTCACACTCTTGTTCATCATTTATCTGATTCTGTTTGTACCTGCTTTGCCGATCTGCACAGCCAGCTTTGTCAGCTTCCCCTGGAGGACCGACTTCTCCTTCTTTGGTGGGCCCTTCGTCTTCACTTCTTCGGCCTCGTTGAGTGGCTGCATCTCCACTGTGCCTATATCCTTTCCTACAGAGGAAACGTAAGTTCAATAAAACATTCAGGTGTTTGAACACTAAACATCAAAACATCTAATGATACTTCAAGTCAAGTCAAGACAATTTTATTTAAAGGCCTACAATACATTCTCAAATAAAGGCCAGTGTTAAAAATAAGGCCTCACTCACAACAATGGTGAAACAATTGCCTCCTATTTGCTGCTTTTTTATCGCTGTTAAGATGCAATGGTGTCAATAAAATCAAAACTTCTTGCAGATGTTTCACATTAAAGGTCAAACAGGACGGGAGGAATTATTTAGTTTGCGCCATTAGAAGGTTTAAATGTGAAACATTGCAGCTAGATTCATAGCAAATTACCTAACAGCGATTGAAAAAGTTTAGAAAAGTGGTGGTGAGAATGACACGACTTTATTTTTAAAGTGTCGTTTTTGCATCAACAGCAAATCAAATTCGGGGCAGATCAAAAAGCTGAGGAACTTTCTGTAGACAAATTGAAAAAAAAAACCCCGAAACGACTAACAAACTGTTAAAGATTTTTTCTATGATGCACATAGCAGGACCTAAATATGATGATCTTTGATGATATTTGGGTCATACTGTCCACTTGTACATCACACAGACAAAAACGTCAACAACTGAGTGAACGGTCAGTCAGAGTGCGTGGCAGGATAACCAGTGGAGGAGGGTGTGGCTATGATGTTGTGTGTCAACAGGTAGGTGGTGTTTGCCTAATCCCAGTCTGGGTTTAGTGTGCTGTGTTGATTAAATTCATACATTCAGTCAGAGTACACTTCCAAACTAATGTACTTCCAAACTAATCTACTAAGTAACAAACCATATTCCATTATATCTTTGCCCTACAGATCACCATGGCAACAATTAAGAGCACCATTAAGAGCACCACAAACAGAGTCAACTAACACTGTAGCTCCGTGCCAGAGAGTGGGGGTATCTATAGGTGTGTGTGTGCGAGCGTGCTGATCCCAGCTCAGTGAAGAGGTTATTAGTGGACAGGCAGGCAGAAGAAGAAAGCAGCTGCCAAGCTTAAGGCTGATAATCTACTTGGTCCTAATCACCATCAACAGAGTCAGGGGCACCTGCTGCCATGCGGACACACACTATACTACATCCACCATGTGGGACCCACAAGACAAAGACACCTTTTGTCAATGATGTATTCTTGTGTTTGAACCTTGTTCTTTGATAAACACCATTTTGTTCCTGTATACCAGGTATACGTATGAGTAACAAACATCGTCAGACTTTAGAACCACCTCAAGGCCTTACCTCCAGCCAGACTTATCAGAACAACTTCCTATAAACCATCAGAGTTTTATATAGATTGATTGATTGATTGATTTATGTGCCTTGCATAACATGGTGCCCATCATGTATTGGCTTACAAGACACCAGACAGCAACAGCACAGACGATCATGTGCCAAATCATGATGACGTAAAGATTGACAAATTTAAAAAGAAATAACTCCAAATAATCCACTCTACACAAAGATTTTTTGCCGCTCATTCACATATTCATGCAGACACTCAGACACAGACAGCAGCGAGCAACTATGCAGGTTTCCTCATGTGGACAGGAGGAAGTTGGGGCAAAACATCAACCTTGTGATCAGTGGCGACCGGCTCTACTGAGCTACGGCCAACTAAAATTAATCAATATTCCTAACTGATTTTATTTTAATTTTATTTTTTTTTCTAAGATATTTTTTGGCATTTTTATGCTTTATTGATAGTGTAGAGACAGAGTTGAAATGGGGCAGAGAGGGGAGTGACATGCAGAGAACGACCGCGGGCTGGAATCGAACCCGGGTCCGCTGCTGGCCGAGGCCCATGGGGGTGACGCCCTACCATCCTAACTGAAATTTGAGGGATAATTTAACACGGATGTAGTACACTACATTTCCATTAGCAACAACAGACTTCTTGTTGACATCAGCGGCTCTGATGGGCTGTGCACACCTGTCACTATTGGCTGGAAATTATGAATCAATTTGAAAAGGTAAATTAAATTACCACTTATTCAAAATGTAAGCCGTTAACCTCTCAAACTTCTCAAAACTAAATTCAGTGAGACAATAACATCTGTAGAACCAAATTATTTCAGTTTATATCTAGGGTTTCACCGTTCCAACCTTTGGCCGCTACACTGCTCTACAGATTAAAATATGGTAGCTCAAATACAGTACTGAACAGGGATGTGCTGCTCACCTTTCTTGCCTTTGTCATCCTTTCTACCTGTAGAGGAAAAACATACAACATCCATTAGTCATATACTGAATATGGAACAAACATTAATAAATCATTAAAAGAGCCAAAAGCCACAAAAACTATTATAACCAATTGAATTTAAAAACATGTCTTTGAACAAGGATATTGTGGTACAATACACTCGGATAAAACAGATTTATCAGGGGATGGATATTGAAAGGACCGTCTTGTAGGCAACGCTCACAAAGTTGACCTTCTCCAAACGTCACAGGTTCAAAAATCACTTGTCAAGAATCAGTCAGTGTAAACAAATTGGGTAAAAAGCTCACCAGAGTCAAATTATTAGTATTTTTGCCACTTTTGCCTGCAGTTTAAACGTAGCCTAAGATGATAACTGCTAAACCGTAGTTGTGTTCCTCTCTAGAGTCAGATACCTTTATATTCTGAACGTACCTTTCTTGTCCTTCTTATCTTTCCTTTTCCGGTCTTCTCTCTGCTTTTCTTTTTCCTTCTTCTTTTTCTCTTTCTCAGCCTTCTCATCCTCATCTTCTTCTTCTTCCTCACTAGCCCCGAGCAGCGTGAAGATGATTCCAGTCTGAGAGTTCACACCTACAGCTGTGACCAACATCTTGCCAGAGCCCTCCATCACATGGGTACCTGAGAGAGACAGAGAGCGAAAGAGTGAGAGAGAGAGAGAGAGAGAGAGAGAGAGAGAGAGAGAGAGAGAGAGAGAGAGAGAGAGAGAGAGAGAGAGAGAGAGAGAGAAATGTTGCATATCTTTTCCAGTCTAGAAGATGAATCTCTCCTCTGTTGAGACACCTATATAAAGATTTCCCCATCTGGGGGCAGATGCTTAATTGAAACTTTTACAGTATGTAATGTTGTTTGGCATACATGTTGTTTTCCACATGCCTCTTTATACTTCTCATCTTTAAAACTACATTGGTTGAGGATGTGATTAGGTATTAGGTACCACAGAGCACAGGAGTTGCATGCAGTCGATGAGGCTACATACGATGCACACTTTTTGCCCGTCTGCAGAGCCCGGCACGGACTCATACAACAGCCAGACTGCTGGTCCTATAGAATGGCTACCAAAATGTTATATTTTTAAATAATCACTTTACTTTTACTGCAGTGATGTGTTTTGTTATGGTCTTTACACTGAGCTAATGTAAAAATATTGCCTTTTTTTTGGTGTATATTTTAGACAGTCCAAACTTGGATTTTTACAGTGTTGGAAGAGGTTAAGTGTTACATCTGTACATGTGAAAACCATAAGGACTAAAAGATTTAACAGTGTAAAATGGCAGCATTGAACTTAGTGAACTTAGCTGAAATTTAGTGTGAGTGCAACAGAGCAACGCACCTGACAGCAACATGGGGTCCCTATCCAGAGTCTTCTTGACATGATCCGACTCTCCGGTCAGAGAGCTTTCATCAATCTTCAGATCGTTGCTCTGAATCAGGATGCCATCCGTAGGGAGGAGGTCACCTGGAACCCAAACACACAAGGAACACTGTAATAGCGGTTTACCTGTATCAGGTCATTGAGTTACATCATTATCTAATCCGTCTGTCAACTGGCGAGTGGAGGAAAATGAAATATTAAATATTAAAGCTTTGGAAAGGTCGTCGTATTTAATTATACCTTTGATTTTTCTAATGATAATAAAATGGTGATGTTTGATAATTTTTTCTCACCATATTTGACTTGTGCGATGTCTCCGACAACTAACTCGGACACTAAAATCTGGACCACCTGTCCCCCTCGGATCACGGTGAACTTCTGCTCCTGCTCAATGCGGCTCTGGAGACCACGGAACTGCTTCTCTTTGCTCCAGTCATTGAAGGCCGTCACCAAGACAACGCACACCACAGACAGCAGGATGGCAGCACCTTCGATCCATCCGGTATCTCCCTCACTTTCCTCCTCCACACCGCCAGCCGCTTTGCCACAGTCTGAAACGGGACCAAAGAACATGAACACATGTGAGCATGACTGGTTAAGAAGCTGCAGCTCAGCTAAACAGTGTCTCAGGAGATAAATGAAGTCCCCGACACCTTCACTGACATAAGCCTGAGAATGTGACAACAAAAACAACAGAAAAATCATTTTGACAGACTAAACAACAGCGCAGCCGGCTGTGGCGAGAAAGTAAAGAATAGAATAGCAGCAACTGGGAGCCTGGGAGCATCTACCAGCGACACACAGAGACCCCGTTTCCATTTGTCTTTAACATGTGGTTTTTGTGATCCGATCACGTGAATACAGCTCTAACTACAGGTGAAAACACTCTCAAGACGCATTGAGATCGCATCACAAAAACCACATTCGGAGGTGGTTTACGTCGGTTGTGTCCGCATTCATTTGGTAGTGGGAACACCAATGTGACTTTTGTCCACATTAGGGACCTCCTACTCAACTGCCGCCCCCTGCCTGAGTGGAAATACGTTGGAAATGCATCACTGGCGTTCATGCAGCTTTTAAAGAAGCCTCATGAACGTTAGTTGCATCCGCCAGTATTGCAAATGACAAGCTTTCTGTCCTCTGGTTTCATTTCACTCCGTAAATCTGGAAACATGAAAATTGCTGCTATTGACTGGAGAGCTGCAAGGCAACGACTTCCTGTTCTTATCTGTTTAAAAATAAAAGTCAACTCGCGTTTGGCTAGTAACAGACTTTTAATGTGAAGGCGCACAGGCAATATTCTGTTTGCACGTAAAGTAACTTAACTGCATAAAGCCGTGTACTGGTGAAGAGTGTATCAGACGTTAGAAAAGCCGCCCGGCGAGCACACATCTTTCACCAGCCAAAGTGGCGTAATACCTTACTCGCCTCGCCTAAGAGTGTTTACTTTTATATATTATCTATGATATTTAGCCGCATTTGGCGAGTGTTAATGTAGAGCCCTCTAAGCAGTGTTGTGCATCGCTCCTCCTTGTCTAAATGAGACAGTAGCCTATCTCTTCAACCTAGACTTGTAATTATCTTTGGATGTAATGCATTTTAATAGCAAATACGATTAAAACTGTGTCACTGTACAGCCCTGTATGTTTACTTGTTTGAACCCCACCGAAAAAACAGCAATGCAAACGGAAATGATGTACGTGTTGATTTAAATACAGCGCGGGTAAATGGAATCAGATCACAAGTAGACAAAGAAGTCACATTTGAAAATACAAGTGTGAACACACGTACTGAGAGCTGTCTACTTGTAAATAGGGGTGTGAACGTTTACAAAAATGTCTAACCGTGTACACGACGGAATGTTTTTCGTGTACACGGTTAACCGTGACGTCATTGTCTTTGCGCGCCCGCCGTCCTGTAGGCGCGCGCGCACACACACACACACGCGTTCGTTCGCCTGTAAACACACAGTTGAAATGAACTACGCTCGTTTACACACCTCTTATAATAGGTCCATGGCACAAACACAAACACACGTTCGCCTGACATGTGCGCCGTCATTATCGCGCTTCATTCATTTCCTGATTAATATAGCCTATCGCTTTCTACATGTCCACGTTCATGCAGGTTGAACAGGTGTTATAAAGTTCGGGCTACTTACGAGCTTAGTTCACGTCAACCGAGTAACTTTAATCTTTAGGTTATCTTTCATTACTCTTCCGTGGCTGTGAGTCGAGCACCGGCACGGCGACTCCCTGTGTGTGTGTGTGTGTGTGTGTGTGTGTGCGCCGATACACACACTCACACAGACACACACTCGCCGAGGGACAGACCGATTCGGCAGACTAGCTTTAATCATCCCCAATTAGTTTAGGCCTACTAGTGATGTAAAATCAATAAATGTGTGTCTCCAGAACATATTTAAAAACTTTGAAAAAAAGCAAATTTTAAATTTGAAGATTTTTTTTTAAACGGTTTTCGTTTATTGATTTTTCCTAAACGGTTATGATTTACTAAACGGTTACACGTGTACACGTGTACACGTGCACACCCCTACTTGTAACCAGATTCAAAAAGTCAGATGTTAATCCCAGGTGGAAACAGGGTCAGAGGTGTACTGTTATGATCATTAATTGAAACTACCGCAGCCGTACAACACTGCAGCGCTTTGCCCCAACACTTGATTGGTGTGAATGCAGCCAAATCTGATGATGTGACTGTTTAAAATCTAAAGATAAAACTCACGCTGTCTGTCGGCATCTGGTGGTTTGTAGAAAGAAAGAACTAATGAAATGATGGCTGCCACCTCCAGGATAATGAGCGTTACATCCTGCAGGGCTTCCCACACTAACAGCAAAAAGGTTTTTGGCTTTTTAGGAGGGATGACGTTCTGTCCAAACTCCTGTTTCCTGCTGGCGATGTCCTCCGCGTTTCCAGTTAAACCTGCAGCACAAAACACAAAGGCAACATGAGAGACATGTCCTCTGCTCTTCACATGTTTTAAACTCTCAAGAACAAATCCAACATAACAAGTCATGACTGATTGATTTAACATTTAAATAATCATTGACAACATATCATCTAATTGTTAGAATCTCAACTGCGGAATGAACTGATGAATGAGTTAAGTATCAAAAACTGAAGTAATTTTCTTTGGTGCCAAAGATGAACAATTAAAATTCAGCGCACAGCTTACATCCGTTATGTTAGAAACCACACCCCAAGCCAGAAATCTTGGTGATGTCGTAGAGTCCGACTTGAATTTCAAGGAACACATTAAATCAATTAATAAATCAGCCTACTACCACGTAAAAAACATATCAAGAATTAAAGGACTTATGTCTCAGCAAGATTTAGAAAAACTTATCCATGCATTTATCTTTAGTAGACTTGACTACTGTAACAGTGTCCTTGCTGGCCTTCCCAAAAAATCTATCAGACAGCTTCAGCTAATTCAGAACGCTGCTGCTCGAGTCCTCACTTGGACCAAAAAAGTGGATCACATTACCCCAGTTCTGAGGTCTTTACACTGGCTTCCAGTCACTCAAAGAATTGATTTCAAAATACTGATGTTGGTTTATAAAGCACTAAATGGTTTAGCGCCAAAATACATTACTGATATGCTGATACGTTATGAACCGTCCAGAGCCCTTAGGTCGTCTGGGACAGGTCTACTTACAGTCCCTAGAGTTAGGACTAAACAAGGAGAAGCAGCTTTTAGTTATTATGCACCAAAAATCTGGAACAAACTCCCAGAAAACTTGAGGTCTGCTGCAACTCTCAGTTCTTTTAAATCGAGTTTGAAGACTTTTTTGTTTCCATTTTAACCTGCAATTTTTATTTTATTTGCATCTTTTATTCGCTTTTAAATGTTTTATAATGTGTTTTATGTATTTTAATCTTGCCCCTGTAAAGCACTTTGAATGGCCTTGTGTCTGAATTGTGCTATAGAAATAAACTTGCCTTGCCTATTACGATTACATTGTACAATATTAAAAAAATGTAAAACATTTATCAAGTATCTCCATATTTAGAAACTCATATGGCTTGTCCATGTGACTCAAAATACATTTATCATAAACTCTAGGGGGATTATATTTTAAGCAATCTATACAGCAGATATAAAGTAATTTTTTTTATCTAAGAAAAGGTACATATGCATTATACTGTATATATACATAATATTGCTAGATTTAAAGAAAATTACAACAACATGAAGATAAAACTGAATATTGTTGGAACTGACAGATTTGTTGCCTTGTAATCGGTTGGATATCTAATGTGAGTATACAGTATGATACAAAATCAGAATGTGACATCACACTGTGCCATTGAGATGTTCTGCTCTGATGTTGATGAGGTGTGTTAAATATACTGTACACTCTTATAGCTTTAGGCCACTGATGATGATAGTCTGAACCTTTACAAAATTTACATTTGAAAGAAAGCTGAAATAGTTTTCTCACAGCAACATTTGGACATTAAGGTGCCATGTTGAACAAACGACACCCCTCCCACTGTCTTGGAGGTTTTCCTGGTCAACCTCAGTGTAAAACTGTCTACCATGGGAGGGTCATGCTGCGGCCATTAGGCTGTATGGCCCATGTGGTCACTCTCTCTGGCATTCTCCCTTCATCATCTTCGATTACACCTTCACTTCTACATTCCACACATCCACGAGTTGCGTTCATTGCTGACATTAATGAAATCCCTTTCACAGAATGGTCCACTTTGTAGATAAGAACACTTAAAGGTGCAGTGTGTAATATGACATCATCAAGAAAGTTCTACAAAGTTCTAGAATGCAACGCTCCCTGGGTAACCCCGCCCCTTTTGAATAATAACAGAAGCTACAGTGGCCTTCAAGGACAAGAACAATTCTAAATTTTAAACAATGCACCTGATGACATTCCAACTATGACACTTTCAAGATGGCGGCACTAGGCCTTGGTCCAAAATATGCAGAAATATGGACATATATGAGACCCTTTCTAAGGGAAAAAATTATAATTCAAAACATTTTTTTCAGCTATTATGCACTAAATGAAATGTGCTTATGGATATTATAATTACTTTCTACAAAATCTGCTAGGAAATAAAACCCAAAATTCTACACACTGCAGGTTTAACTATCCAAAATTGTCTGTCGTCTGACATCTTAAAGATTGAAATATTGCACCTCTGCCTTTTAGAAAGCATGTGAGACTGCAATAGCAGAATGGTTTTCTCTGTGAAGCAGAACAACATGTCGGACACGCTCAGATCCCATCGGACACAATGCAGCTGACATGGTCAGTCTGAACCGGTTTATAACACAACACTTCTCTGTTGAACATGCTCTGTGTTCCCAGGTTGAGTTGGATTACAGTGACAGTTAATTAATCTGTCACCACACACACACACACACACACACACACACTGACTGTAGTAAAGCAGTGTGATGGATTTTCCATGGATTTCAAGCTGCTGCTGACATTTCACCTCTCTGTGTCAGCAGGAGTCAAAACACTTAAGTTGTTTACTTAGCGTGTGCGAGACAGACAGAGTGAATGAATAAATGATGGGGAGAAAATGTCAAAGGGCAGACGTATGTACGTATGAGTCCACGGGGACACTACGTCCATATCAGACATTGAATTCACTGTCTGTAGTTAATTGCATCACCACATTATTTCACCAAAACATTCAAATTTGGCAAATTTTGACAGTTCGACTTTTATAAAAACATATTTTAAACTAATTGGTGTATGAAATCAATCTAAAAACGGATGGCTATTTAGATTTGATCAACTTACGAATTGTTATAAAGGGGAAAAAGGCTGCAACTATGGATTAGGTTTGGGTACTCAAGTATTCCATAAATGAATGGAGTAATAGGATGAGAGGCTGTTTAATACACAACAACGCTGTGTACAAAACTGCTATGATTAATAGGGGTGGGAAAAAAATAGATTTTCCGATTAATATCGATTCTCTCTCGAACGATTCTGAATCGATTCAGAAAAGTTAATAATCGATTTTTTTTTTTTTTATAATTTTTTATTTTTTTTTTTGTAAATACTAATACTTCCTGCGCCATTGCGCATGCACACCACATATGTGCGAGTTGTTTCCAAAGTGGATTCAAAAGGGCTGAGAGCAGCAAACCCATGACCTGCACCGGCTTTATCTCTGTTTATGTTTTTGTATGAGAGCTGAATTCCAAGCCATACTTTTTGTACAATGTGTTGAAATGACATAGAAAATAATAGATAATAGAATAGAAATCCTATAGAAACATGATTTACGAGATTAGAAATAAAATAAAACTGAATCGGTTTAGTTTTTACATACTTCCATATTGTGTTGAAATGCAAGCTGCATTGATTATTGCACTGTTCATAGAAAGTCATATTTGTGACAAGAAAAGCTTTTCTTTTAAAACAATATTAGAGAAGGTAATTCATCTGTTGATTGTCTTTAATGATCATCACATAAGTAGGAAGTGATTAGCAAACTCTGAGTAGCAAACTCAGATGTGCATATAAATATATTTTTGAAATTCACACATGGGTATGTACATAAAAAATGTTTTGCATTGAGATGCATTGAAAATCGATTTTAAATCGAATCGTTGACCTCTGAATCGGAATCGAATCGAATCGTGAGGTGCCAAGAGATTCCCACCCCTAATGATTAAGTGGGTTCTCTTGCGCTATGTCTTTGGAAAGCTGAGATATTTGTGATTTGACAACATCATGTACATCGATTATTACATCAATTAATGGTTTAATATAAGACAATGATAATCCATCTTGTCCTCACTTCTGTGACTCCTTCATTAAAATGTGCCCTTACTTTAATGCAGTATTTACAGACTGGAAAACGCTTTTCCTATTGTCTTAGAGCTGACACAGTGAAGAGCAGGATGAACAGTGGCTGAGGGTTACAGTCGACTATGACCATCACACATTCAGCAGGCTAAACCCTAACCCTAATATTTCTTCTGTTGGTTTTAAAACGTCATTACAAACCACAGAGGCTCTGGCTGGAAATGCCACACTGTCCTGTAGTTTTTGTTATAGTTATGATACTGTTTTAGAAAGGCTGTGTGTGTGAATGTATTTACCTTCAGTAGGTGACGTCCTGAGTCTAGCACACAGTCCGTTAACATCTCCATAACACTCCTGGAGCTTGGCCAGTGACTCCGCTCCTCGTAGCTCCATGAGCGTCCGCAGGTCCTGTACAGTGACGGCGGGCTCCGCAGCCTGGTGGTTGGCCTCACCACGGCGGCCATGTTTGGCCCCTCGATGGGAGTTGTTGGCCATGACTCAGTCCAGGAAAACACACTCAGTGGTCGGCCTGATGTGCAGATCCGGCCTGACGGGGACAATGTGACTGTACGGGGGACAGATAAATGCATCAGGTCATTCTCATGGGAAAATTGACTCTAGGGGAAAATGTACAAATATTACAACTTTAATGGGGTGATTGGGCTTGCATCAGATCACCCAGGTCATGTCCTTGGTTTTGTTTAAAGAAATGTGGGGTTTCTCGACTAATGCTTATTACGCTTCAATTGTATTGATGTTTAAACATCCTGGAATTGTGAAGGTTTTTAAATAGCATGTGGACCATCATATTCATCTTATCATTGTTTAACATGTGTCTATTATCAGTGGCGTGCACAGGTAGACCTGAAGTGGTGCTGAAGCACCTGCCCTTTTCCCCTGGCCCAATCAAGTGCCCTTTTCCCCTGGCCCAATCAAGTGCCCTTTTCCCCTGGCCCAATCAAGTGCCCTTTTGAAAAATAAAATAAAATAAAAAAATCTGAAAGTTAGTTTTTTTTTTTTTTTTTTTTTTTTTTTTACAGTGTATGTGGCCCATGCCGACATTATCATCTATAAATGCTCAACGATTAAAAACGTTTGACAATAATGCTCCAATAAATATGCCCCCCCCCCCTCCTCCTCCTCCTCCTCCGCACACACTTCCTTTGTCAACGTGAACACGCAGAGTGGACACAAACGGAGGCGCGTTGCTGCAGCAGTTCACAGCTGCTGCACACACACACCTACTCCCCGGCCTGCCCTGCCCCACCAGCGAGGTAACACATACATTGAATGGAGTCAAGAGTGTATTGTTTGCCCCCTAAGCCTCAGTTGCCAAGCTATAACTTGCATTTATTTGTCTCTGTTATAAAGTAGCCTCTATCATGCAGCGCCACACAGCTGAGCATAAATTAGCCGACTGTCCTGCTTAACAAGCTAGCCCAAAAAAAAAATAGATATGACGAGATGAACACAACTAATGTCGGCGGAGTTTGTCATTGGTACAGCATGTGAATCGATCAGTATGCTGAATATTTAGTGTTGTTTAGGTTTACTTTAGGCTATATAATTAACACTTCACTTGCAGTAATTTATTTGCTAAATGACAAACAGGCAATTCCCAATTGCCTGCAGAAAAAGTAGCATTGTGCCTTGTTGTAATGTAACCAAGCAGTCTTATTCATATGGTTGGTCTCTTTTTATTTACAAATTGCAGTATAATGCCTAGAAAGGAGAGGTTAAAAAAGGAAAAAGAAAGGGAGCTACAGCAGGCAGCCCAGGGGAGCAGCTCTCTGCTCTCCTGGATGAAAGCATCCACCAGCAGCAAGGAGGAAGATGAAGATGAAAGGTCAGAGTCAAGACCAGAGTCATGTTAACTGTTCAGGGCCTTTTAAAGCTCAGATTTTAATGTTGAACTGTTCCTCAAATGTTATTGAAATATCTTAAAAGCTGTCCACACATTTTATTTTAACTACGCAAAGTGGGTTGGTGGTACTAAATCAGTCATGAAGCTATACAAGCTAATTATATTATTTTGTCCCAACCATAAGTTATTTCTATGTTACAAGACTTGCATTAATCTTGTATTTACCTTAATAGGATATTATTAGTACGGAGATCAGGGGCCTAACGAAGACTTCAAAGACAGAATTCGGGATAAGGGATTATTTAAAAAAATCCGAAGATGACTTTTTTTTTCAAACATACATTTTTTCTTCCTGCTTTTTGGTAATTCTGTGTCTCCAAATTATTCCAGAAAATAGAACTAAATAGCCCACATTGACACAGGTGATTTAGCCTTAGCTTTCTTCTCAAAGTGCACCAGATTGATGAATTTTACTTTAAAAGGTTAAAATTTTTCTTCCGGGGGAGCATTCCCCCGGACACGCCTAGAAGGTCCAGGGTCCCAAACACAGTCTCCCAAATCCCTTTGAGAAACACTCTATGTGTGGCCGGGTATTAAAAGTCATTAGGCCGGGGGGGGGGGGGGGGGGGTTTGTACAAGTACCCTTAAAATTATTTGGTCATTCATCGATAGAATATATTGTGCCCTTTTTTTTGCACTGAGCACTTGCCCCCAAAATGTCTGTGCACGCCACTGTCTATTATGTTTGACATAATGTCAAAAACGTGATTATCTGTTGCTTAAACGGTATTTAAAGAGGACCTATTATACTACTTTTCTGGTCTTAATTTCTTGTTTTACACTGCTATAGAGCAACCTGACACGAATCACATCACAAAAAACTATGGAGATTTTCGGGAAGCTCTTTCTCTTATTTTGGCGATCCAGCACGTCCTGTCAACACTTGAGTGTGTGTGCTTCGGGCATCTCCGCTCCCTCCGCCTGTGCTTCGGCGATCTCCGCTCCCGCCCCCCCCCCCCTCCTGCAAACCCCACTCCGTTGTGATTGGTTACCTTCCTTCCGGAACACTTTCAGTGGCGGGAAGCGCGAGCATGGACCTATAAGGGCGCAAGGCAGACGCGAACAGGGAAGTGACAGCATTACCATACATGGAAACATCCGCGTGGTGACTTCACAAATTTTTTTGCGACATCACAAATTATGAAAGGCTAGACCGCTTTGAACACGTAACTTCTCGACTGTGTTTAGTGGTCTGCGCAGACACCCCAGACGGTCAGCAGGGAATACGTCGAAATGCATGTAAGTCATTATTTGATCATTTAGTATGGTTAAGCATGACTATGAATCATCATAACAACGTTTATAGGTCATAAAAGTCAAAAAGCATCATAGGTCCTCTTTAATGTTTTTGACCCCAGGAAGAATCGCTCTCCCGTGCTCTCAAACTTTGAAAAGCTTTTATCAATATCCGACTCCAAACTGACTAGGTTACATCTGTCACAGATAGAACTACACAGGGATGTCATGTCATAAAATGTAAACGTAGAAAACCACTCATTAATAATTCATATTTTACTTAATGATGCATTTTATACCATTTTGAACATAATTCATTTTAATGAAAGTACTGTTTAAATCAACTAGATATTTATAATCAATCAATTATTCGCTGATTGGCTCTTACATTACTCGTCCCCTGACTGGTTAGACAGGAGGACAAAGCAATTAGAAACTAGAACATTAAGAGCCCAACTAAGTCAAAGGTCCATGCAATGTCCAACTATAAGCTTTTGTTTAATTTAACTTAAATACTTCTTCCTGAAATGCTTAGTGGGACACAGGAGTCTCTTTGTCCTGGGTAGCAAGACAAGTATGCCTGTCTAGACTAATATGCGTATCTGGCATTGTGCTTGTTTCATCGCCCTACATGATGACTGACTGAAAAGCCTTCAATCAATATAGTAAGTGTAAAGCAACTAAGCAAGACAGCCGAGACGCGACCAATCTAATCAACCCTCCATCCAGCAGACTAATCTGCGGTTCTTTAACGCTATAATATATACCAGCACATTCTGACAGTTAGATAAAGACGTGTGTGTGTGTGTGTGTGTGTGTGTGTGTGTGTGTGTGTGTGTGCGCGCTGTAGAGTATTCTGTAGTAAACCAAGACTTTATATTTGTTCTTTCCAGGTTGTGACATCTGTGCCTTCAACTGTAATCTGTGTCAATCAGTCAGCCGAGGCTTAATCTGAGCGAGAGAGAAGCGGCCTGTTTAAGGTTGAGGAAGAGTCAAAGCTTTGCTGCTAGAGCCTCACCACCAGAGATTTCAACAAAAACACCAAGAGATTCAGAAAGGCTGTAAATATTCTCATTAAGAAGCTACAACAACATTTAGATTTAGTTGGAGGGGGAAATGCTCTGTTTATAATAGATTTATCATACATGAAATTTACACAAACAATATTGTGTCAAAAGTTGAATAAAGTCAGTAGCCAGAATGTGAAACATATGTGTCGGCTTTGTTGGAAAAAAGGGAAAAGGAGAAAATATTCAAATATATATATTTAGAGTTGGTCACTTCAATAGTGCTGCAGTGAGGAGAAAAATGTCTTTACTTACAGAAGCTTCCCCCATGGCCTGGCGTTAGCAGCAGCAGGTATTAGTGGCCGTCCTATTACTCCAAGAAGCGTCACACTCACGGCTCCAGAAACAGCCCATAACCCAGCCACAGCTCCACAAAGGCAGATTTGCTCCAAGATCACAGTTTATTCCCAAAAACAGCCTGTTGTTCATATATTCAGTTTGACCTTCAGCAAGCTCACATTCACAAGCAGCGCTCCATCGCAGGAAAAAAACAGGAGCCGGCTAAATGATTAGCTGAGGAAAGCCTCGCTTAATCTAATTAGACAATCTGTGGTTCAGTGAGAGAGAGAGAGAGAGAGAGAGAGAGAGAGAGAGAGAGAGAGAGAGAGAGAGAGAGAGAGAGAGAGAGAGAGAGAGAGAGAGATAGATAGATAGATAGATAGATAGATAGATAGATAGATAGATAGATAGATAGATAGATAGATAGATAGATAGAGACTGTTGCTGCTCCTCCTGCTGAGTGGGACACACTAGGTCTAAACTGGCTCCTTCTTTTCCGACATATTTGAAAAGACCAAGGAGAAGATATTCAACTGAAGAAATGGAGCAACCACCAGAAAACACCCTAACAACCAGTTAGCATCATTATGTAACCAACAAAAAAAAACAGCTAGGACTAGCATATCTTAGCAACCACAGAGCAAACTTTAAGAAACCATCACAAAAATCCTAGCAACCCAGGACTAACTGTAAAGTCTATCTGTTCATGGTAGTCTGGCTGCATTGTTTATAGCTCACCAATTGTTATATGTTACTTCCAGACACAAACACAACTTATAAACTAGCAAAGCTGTAGTTTAGGGCCATGGCCATGCCCCCACACGACGTCCACCACTCTCCAGTCGCACCGGATTCATAATGACACAAAACTGTGATTGATCTACCGGTATACAATGTTTACTGCAGGTTACAACACAGATCTGAAGGGGAGTCACTCTGTTTTAATTCAAATTAATTCATTAATCTAATATAGAAGCTGAAAGTCTGTTAAATAAACTTACTTAATTCATTAATCTGACTCAATTGGTTTAGTCGGTAAAGTGTGTGTCTGTCTGTCTGTGTGTGTGTGTGAGTGAGTGAGTGTGTGTGTGTGTGTGTGTGTGTGTGTGTGTTTGCCTGTGTCTGTCTGTCTGTGTGTGTGTGCTGCCACCCAATGGCCACACACAGTCAATACACAGCACAAACTCAACCTGGGGGAGTGCCAGTCTCTGGTGGTCACGTGCATCTACCAAACCTGTACACAGCTGATCGTGACGTCACTTATCAATATGGCGGACTGGAATAGAGGTAATATTAATTTGACACGTATTCACTTCTAAATGTTCAACCATTAACCGTTTCCGACAGTACAGAACTAATGTTACAGCCCTGTAAAGGAGTTTATCATCTAAACGTAAGATTGGGCCGCCTTTGCTTATGGCGTCTCGCTTTATTTTTACTGCATTTAGAGCCAAACACAAACCTGAATACTGGCTAGTTGGCTAACTAGCTGAGGACACTAGCCGTTTAGTACTTATAAGTTAGCTGTCTGTCGCTTTCATGATACAGGGCTCGACTGCTAATAACTCAAACAACAAAATGCTAACAGTATTTTTCCTGTATATTAGAGGCACGCTGATACTCAACTTATATGTGCACATGATTACCATCTAATGTTCCGAGAGAGAAGTGAACTCTTGTTTACGTTTGTAAATGAAGTTGGTTTTAGCTTACTGTAATTGGCATGAAAAAGGATGTCCTGCTTAGAGGAACTATAGGAAATGTATAACCGGACACATTAGTCCGGGTCAGTGTCTTTAGCTCACATTGTGGTAACTCACATATCAACAGCAAAAGACCGATGTTGTGTCAAAATCTGTAACCATGACAAGTGTTTGCTTGCATGGAAACGGACGTGGAATCATACATACATTTATACATTTCATTGCCTCTGTTTTCACTCTATCTCGACCTTATATGAGTTGTAATGCCGAGATAACTGTTTTACGGAAAAGTAGTGAAGTGAGTGAACAAGAGGAAGTTGTTTTCATTATGAGCTTCGGTATGAAAGACTACGGTAAATCTCGAGGGGAAAAAGGCGAAATACAATGTCGAGAATAAACTCGACAGGTAAAGAGGTAAAGTTAGAAAGATGTTGACAGATATGAACATCCGAGATCAATAATTCAAAAGCCAAACGTTATTGAAACACAGACGATATAACTTACATACATTGACATTGTATTTCGCTTTATCCACTCAAATGTATTTCCACTTTATTCGCGAAATTACGTTGTTTTCCCCCACAGCAAGCTATATCTGCTGATCCTACTTTAGCCCTAAACCCAAACATAGAGGGAGGGGCTAGAGGAATCAGAGGGAAAGAATATTTAGAGTTCGTAACAAACCAAATCAAATGTATGATGTGTATGCCACTGCGAAACGGCGGTAAGGATGGCCGTTATTATTCGATAGGTAACAAGTCAAATTTAACGTCAGTAAGTATAAAGTGTATGTAAATGTTAACTATTCAACTAGAATATCTTATTTTCTTAATTTAAAGCAAAATATTGATCAATTAGACAGCCAACAGACCACGCAATGAACATTATGAGCCTATGGTTTGAACTACAACTTTTGGTTTGAATGATAACTGACGTTTACCTAGCTTAATGCTAAACACTGATCTTCCATGACCGTTAGCATGTTAGAAAATGATATTTATCAGTTTCACACGATGTGTTTGTGGTTAAACTTCCCTCAACACTGAAGCAAATATTATTCTCAACTTAGTTTCGACTAAAAATGTGTAATTGATGTGTAGTGGCGATTTTATACACATTTTATGATTTTCATACAGCTCCACTATGCCGCAACAGTTATCAACGGTAATTAACGTTGGCTAGTTACTTACATAGCCAAGGTCAATGAAGATAGGCGGCGCTGTTGGATAAGCGAGCTGTTTGACTTTATCCTCTTACATACACTTTTAAATACTTTTATGAAAATTATAAAACTTAAATAATATATTTACCCTTAGCCCGCGGATTAGCCGGTAATTAAATTACCGGTGACAATGTAAAGCCCTGCTGAAAAGGCTTGGAAACCCCGAACTTTTGGATCTGAAAGCCACGCCCATAACAACGAGTAACGGTTGACTGATGACGTCATGAAACCAATGACTGTTTCCCTTTTGCTGTACTTTGATTAAATAATTTATTAGTCTACATACTTAGCCTAATGTTAATATTTGGTTAATATTTATACACTTCTATTTGTCAAGAATGTCAAGCTACTCAGTCCATAATATTTAAAATGTAACTGTTATAGTCACAAAATGAAAGATGGACAGGATTACTACTAAAGTCCTGGACTGGTCAAATAAAGTGTAACCGGTTTAGTAACTGATTAACAGAGGGTTCAAGACTTTGCCTTATTTTTTCAAATATCAACCAATATCGGTTACACATTTGTAAATAATTTATATGAATATAACTACTGGGGACTTTCTCAAATAATGTTTACAACAAGTTTTAGCACTTTTACACATTGTTTTATGTCTAATCTATATTGATGTGTTTGTGCATTTTTCAGGTCATGGCTCTGTGGACGACATGCTGGATGCTGAAAACAAACGTCTGGCTGAGAACCTGGCAACAAAAGTCTCCAGACTAAAATCTGTGAGTTACCACCAATAGCTGCTCTCTTCATCTACCAGCTCAATCTAGATTATAATATAGTTATTAAGGTTCTTATTGTCAAAAGCAATTCTTCCCTGTTGATTTATTCTGACCCACAGCCCACACACCTGTCAGTATTAATGTTACACTGATAAGATATGATTCGATAATACTTAATTGTCAGAGCAAGTCTGAAATGTGTCTTGCATCCCAGCAGCTTCATTTACAACATCACAGATTAGTCAAGAAACAGCTCATCAAGACAGGACCCAAAAGTAAAATAAAAATACATACATTCCACAAAACATTTCAACAACAGAAGACAAAATCTCCGCCCATCAGTGTGCATTTGATCTGGGATTAAATCAGGACAGACGGACGGAGGGAATCATATGCTGTACAGCTTTAAAGCCCTTTGATTGCCTCAAGAGTTGTGTGATTGGGCTCATGATAAGATAATGCAAATGTTCATTTTAGGTCATTATTAGTTTCTTTTTCTAGAAATGCAATTTTAACTTTGACTCATCCATTTTGTGTCTTAATCCGACAGCTTGCATACGACATCGACAGAGAAGCTGATGATCAGAACGAGTACCTGGACGGCATGGTGAGTCCCTCAGGTTCACGCAGCAATATAGAAAAATTATAATTACCATTTGTTTTATGTTTTTTTATATACGCCATATCCTTGGAAACAGCTGCATTTAAATTATTTATTATCTATTCTTTCATTTTAGAGGGTTTCTTCCAACATAGATTATTTTATTTTTTTATTTATTTTTTACATTCAATAACATCTTATCCAATTCCTAGCCATCATTTAACTTTTAAATCTTCATGGGAGCATAGTTGTTTAATGTCAACAAAATTATCATTGTGTTTTTTGCCCTTAACCCATTGATGACTATGGCAATCTAGGATGCATGTCCTTAATGCCTGAGGGTTTTCTGAAAAAATAGTAGGAATTGTCAAGTCTACCAAAACCTTAATATCTAAGCCTGTGTAGCACATAGAAACATGAAATAAAATACATTTAAAAGTTAAGGTTCACAGGTTTTATTTAAACATGCTCCCTTAGCGCTTACACACCAACACATTTTTCTAAAAATCGTCAAAATTAGATGGGGGAGAAAAAAAAAGAATAAATAATATAAAATATTTAGTGTGATTTTCGTCAGTAGCCTATAGTGGATTCTGCGCACCAAACGCCACTAACTGTTCTGTAATACACTATTGCTGACACAGCCGGCTTATTTTTTTATTATTATTTTGTTTTATTTTTAATTTTTAATTTTTTTGATTGATGTGATTTTCGCCAAACCACACAACTTTTGGGTGATCACGTGGTCTTAAAAAATCAACAAAACCCACCTCATGTGTATTTGAACCAATGACAGTGCATTCTATGCTGAGCATGCCATGAAAATTAGATAAAGTAACAATGCTGCACGATGCAGCATCAGGCAGGAGAGGCAATGTGGCATCGCGCAACAGCCGTCATCAATGGGTTAAAAAGTCTCTCTAGACTCTGTGACCTTTGGGATGTCCCATGAATGTTTTTTACAATGTGATACAGTGGTGAAATCTATTCTTAATGCTGGTCCTTGATATAACTGGGACCCCAACATTCACACCAGAGATTCCCTCTACCAAGAGATAGCTGCAGAAATGTTATAAATAAAAGTATAAAGATAAGTTAGTCTCATCTCTAAAAATATGTTGGTGTGGATTGTAACATTTGATAAAATGATTGCATCTCTCTCTTCAGCTAAAGATGGATTCAGTCATTCTGGTCTCAAGAAATATTTGTAGAAACCAGTGAATATCTCCTCACAAGCCACTACCTATCTCTTTACTTTGTGTGCGCTGGAGAAAAAAAAAGGGATTTTGACAAAAAGGGTTTAGTCAACAAGCGTTCTCCAGAATCACTGACTCCACCTTTAAAGCTGCAGTGTGTAGAATTTTGGGTTTTATTTCCTAGCAGATTTTGTAGAAAGTAATTCTAATATCCATAAGTACATTTAATTTAGTGCATAATAGCTGAAAAAAAATATTTGAATTATTATTTTTTCCCTTAGAAAGGGTCTCATATATGTCCATATTTCTGCATATTTTGCACCAAGGCCATCTTGAAAGTGTCATAGTTGGAATGTCATTAGGTGCATTGTTTAAAATTTAGAATTGTTCTTGTCCTTGAAGGCCACTGTAGCTTCTGTTATTATTCGAAAGGGTTGGGGTTACCCAGGGAGCGTTGCATTCTAGAACTTTGTAGAACTTTCTTGATGATGTCATATTACACACTGCACCTTTAATGTTTATAAAAGTAATTTCATCTCATTAACCGTTCTTTCTTTTCTTTCAAGGACTCAAACTTCATGAGTGCGACGGGCCTGTTGACCGGCAGCGTGAAGCGTTTCTCCACCATGGTCCGATCCGGCCGAGACAACCGGCGCATCCTCTGCTACGTCTCCATGGGAATGGTGCTGGTCTTCTTCATGCTTTACTACATGGTGACCAGGATTCAACGCTGACACAAAAAAATACATATCAGACTGGAGCTATAGTTTTGATGTGGAGCTTAGACTGTGGACTATGTGATCACTGTCATGAGTGGTTTATCCCAAACAGGAGAAGACATTTTTTATTCTACACCAAAGTGAGATCACAAACATGAACTAGACAGAAAAACTATTTGTTGAACGGTTGAACCTTGGACATACGTATTGGGTTGAACAGATAAGCAGAATGGTGTTGACCAGCCCAGCTTTGGAAATGGTGGTGGGTGTGGACATACTAAACTTAATATACTGGTGTATTTAAAAAAAAAAAAATAAACATGCCTGGACTTTCGGACTCTCTACTTTGGCAAAGCATTTTTCCCTTCCTGCTTCAGCCAAGATGTCATGTCGGCTAAATTAATCTGGACAAACAAGAGGTGGAACTGGAGGAACCTGAATTCAGCTCAAGTACCAGTGTCATTGAAGAACCAGCTGAAGAACCATCAACAACAAAATAAGTTTTATTAAAAAGTGTGTGTCTCGGTTACTACATAATAATCCAAAGCACGTTTTGAATTGAAGTGAATATGCAAACTACAAAAGGCCCAAACAAAACCTTTATTTCTGACTAAAAAGCTCTGTGCTGTTGCCGGTACTCTATTTTTTCAGTTAGCGATGTTTGAAAAAAATGAAGGACTCTGTTGCAAATAATCAAATAAATTTTTTGAGTTTGGTGGAGATACAGCTACAAAATGGTCAAAGGGGTTCAGTACTGTGTGAGGTTTCAATGGGATTGTTTATTGATTTCACATTTTATTTTCACCGGTAAAATTGCATTATTTGTTAATCAATATACAACATGCACATTTGACTGTCTGCCAAACTGTGTGTAGAGTGGAATTTGGGCAAAGCAGGTGCCATGTGTTGAAGGACTGTCAATCAACTGTTTAATTTCCATGCCTTTATTTTCAGTTTGTTAACACGTTATACATGTTATGCATTCAGATAGCTCTTGTAAGCATGTAATTAAATTTGATTGGTCCTTCAGTTTATTGAAAGGTGATGAGGCATAAATTAACACCACATATTGTAAATTATTATATTTTCCTAAACAAAACTTTAAACTTCAGCTTGTTCAGATGTTATATTTAGTTTCATCAGCAGGTTCTTTTAAATATTAAGTTTAAAATATTCGGGACTTGTTCTGTTTATTGTTAACGGGGACATTTTGTATGATAACTTTTATTTTATTTAATGGCACATCCTAGCCATTGTCTGGGAAGCAGTTCAGTGATAAAAGAGATTAGATAGAGTTAAAAATAGTTTACTTGCTCTGTGTTTACATTCCAGCTGTCTGGCCTGTATCAGCCACAGACGACATTTAATAATATTATTAAAACACATCTTATAAATGGTTTTAATTGTTGAACTTATTTGGGATAATTGCTCTTGTTTGGGCACTAGGCCTATGGAGAGGGTCACTGACCATTTGAGGTGATTTTATGAACGTCTTGAAATAAAAAGTATATTTGAAATGATACCGTTTTTTTCTTCAAATTACCAATTTAAAACAAATCATATTTCAATAAAATATAATAATCTATTTATCTCTTTCTTGTCTTCCGATTTGTTTATTTCTGCATGGCCACTATGTGTCGCTTTGGCTCAACTCGGGGTTTTTCGGCAGTTTCCGGTGCATCTCTCCTTCTTCCTGAGACTTCATAGAAAACAAACAGCCGAGCAACCGTCCTCACCGCGCGCTTAGCTTACCGGATTCTCTAACGATTCCTCTGATTTCATACAAAGCATTGTTGCGCTTTTTTCCACCACATTTTGATCATTATCTAGCCTCGTCGTTGGCTGGTTCTCTTGCGGGTTCGTAACGGGTTCGGCTACTACTCGTTCAAATTCGGATTCTGACTTTCGGCTTTTGTCGTCCGTCGGACTCGGAAAATGGACGAAGCAGACTCGGCCACGAAGGCGCTCGTGTTGGATGATCCGCCCAACGGCCGCTGTTGCTCGGATACCGAATCGGAGCCCGAAGTGACTGTGACTTTGATGGACGAAGACGAAACGGGAAACATCGACATGGATCCCGAATCCCCGCCGAACCCAGACGAGGCTGAGGCGGCGTTTGCAGGCAAGGAAGGCGGGCGGCTTTGTGTCAGGAGCAGGCCCCAAGCGAGAGAGCAGGGTGGCGCTAACACCTCTTTTATGTAGGCTACTGACTGGAAGACAACGTGTGGTGGTGATAATCATAATAGTTAGGCTACACATGCCCTCTCTGTGATAGGGAGAACACAAAGTCTACTACAGATACACGTGAATCAGTAGGCTAGGCTATACTTACCAGATCATAACAAAGTTATCAGGCATTTAATTCATTAGTCTAACATAAAAATAAAGCCCCCATTGCCATTGTTGATATTAAATAAATATGTCAAAAGTCTTAAAAGACAGTGAATATGTCCACGATTGGTAGCCTATTAAACTGTCAATGTTTCTATAACTTATTTATCAACATTTGAAGTAGGTTTGCTGCTCATATCAGCAGTACCTTTGCTGCCAAGCTCCAATTATTGTTAAATTTAAAGATGTATAGGCCTATATAGACGTCTTTAGGCTATTTGGCTACTGTGCACTTAAGCTATTCAAATCATTAACTAAATTAAGCAATGGTGCTCTAAACTTTGGGAATGACAGACAATTAAGCAACTACCAACCTGAAATGTCTAACTTGTAAAGTTGGTTTTGAAAACTATCTATCTAGCTTTACATGCTGTCATCAACGACAACACCCCAGCCCAGTTTGAGTACGTGATCACAGGAGTACTGTAGCTGCTATAATACAGAAAATGCAGCCTTCTGATCTGAAGATGTAAGTGATGAAAAATGATGTGACTGTTGTTGTTGTTTAGAGGTGACAGCTGTGACGGTGGCAGAAGTTCAAGCTGCAGAAGAAAACGTTTTTACCACAACAGTCGCCACGTCGGGAAGTCTCCCTCAACACATGCTGGTGGGTCACACACACACACACTCACTCACTCACACACACACACACACACACACTCACTCACTCACTCACTCACTCACTCACTCACTCACTCACTCACTCACTCACTCACTCACTCACTCACTCACTCACTCACTCACACACACATTGAAACCCACTCTATTGCACATGCCCAGTGTTAACCAAACATAAGGCGGTTTGTTGGTGTTAAAATGTCTAAAAAATGCTAAGGCATGGGGAGTAGGATTTAATCAATCCCTCTAAAACATCTGTGTGTGTGTGTGTGTGTGTGTGTGTGTGTGTGTGTGTGTGTGTGTGTGTGTGTGTGTGTGTGTCACAGAGCGGTAGGACGACCCTCCAGCTGGGTGAAGGTCTCAACGCCCAGAAGGCCACTCTGATCGTGGTCCACACTGACGGCAGCATCGTGGAGGCAACTGGCCTCAAGTCTGCTGCTTCCATCACACAAGGTACAGGAGTGTGTGTGTGTGTGTGTGTGTGTGTGTGTGTGTGTGTGTGTGTGTGTGTGTGTGTGTGTGTGTGTGTGTGTGTGTCTAAGGCCTTCAAAGGGTTTAAGGGTTAAGACAAGGTTTTAAGGTTCAGGTTAGGGTTAGTCTGGGGCTAGGGTTAGGCATTTAGTTTAGATGGTTAGGTTAAGGGGTACAGGGAATGTATTATGAAAATGAATATCCTGACAAGTATAGCTGTGTGTGTGTGTGTGTGTGTGTGTGTGTGTGTGTGTGTGTGTGTGTGTGTGTGTGAGAGACAAATATAAAAACTTGAACCTTCAGTAAATTACATCAATCCAGTCTATCAATCTCAGACTGATGTGTGTGTGTGTGTTTGTTTCGTCCTCCTGTGCGTCCCCCAGGCCCACAGACCCCGCCCACCCCTCTGACTCCCCCTCAGGACAAGGAGTCCGGCTCCAAATACAACTGGGACCCGTCTGTCTACAACAACGAGCTGCCGGTACGCTGCAGGAACAGCAGCGGAGTGCTGTACAAGAACAGGCTGGGATCAGGTGACTAATAATAACAATGGATTGGATTTATATAGTGCTTTTCTAGGCACTCAAATCGCTTTGCAGGGTTCCAGGTTCCATTCATTCACACACAGTCATACCGGTGGCGGAAGCGGGGCTGCCATTCAGCGCCTACGGGCCCTCCGACCACCACAAACATACAGCAGTCATGCACATTCACACGAGGCAAGGTGGGTGAAGTGTCTTGCCCAAGGACACAACAACCATGAGACACGTGGTAGGGCTGGAATCGAACCGCCAATCCTTCGATCATTGAAGTGAGAAGAGCATTCTAGAATAACTTTGATGCTGTCACAGTTGAAATTCTCCCCATGTCCTCCATTTTCCTTCTAGTCGCAGTTTAAAGAGTTTTAAAGGTGGATCTCAGTCAGTGGTCTCTCTCGACCTTGTCAGAGATAAACCTTCTGAGCCTCTTAATGGAAACAGACCTCAGGTGATGTCAGTTACTCAAGACTGTACTGACATCTGGTGGCAGCCGTGAAGAGCTACAACTATATAATTTTTTTTAACAACACTTGTTTGTTGCACAGTTAAAGACCTACTTCACCGGTGGAAATATGAAGGTGCATTGAACTCTGAGATCCTATGTAGTATAAATGTGCAAACATTTTAGAAATCGGTTCATCCTAACCAGAGAAAAGGCTGAAAGACTGTTTTATGGTCTCACTGTCTAACCTCACATTTTCCCATGTGTGACATCACACATGGTAAAGGTTAGGATTAACAGGACAGCTAGGCCAAGGGAAGAATGAGGGGAAGACAAACTACATTCAATATATTATAATAGTGATTTTATAATGATAGAACGCCGGTTTCGTATTGGGTGAAGTATTCCTTTAAGTAAGGACCACCTTTCCTCGAGGCCATCCTACCACCCCATTTATTTATATAGTGCTTTTTTTGGAGGGCACTCAAAGACGCTCTTGTAACTAACTGACTGTGTTGTGTTCAGGTGGTAAAGGCCGCTGTGTCAGACACAACCAGCAGTGGTTCACTCCCACTGAGTTTGAGGGTTTGGCGGGACGGGCGAGCAGCAAGGACTGGAAGAGGAGCATCAGATACGCAGGCCGCCCTCTGCTCTGTCTCATACAGGTAATAATGCACTGAAGTATTGAAAAAAGAGAAGCACTATCTTTTCTTTACTACTTTTATAGTTTGTGTTTGTATACACTGTGATGCTGCTACAATTACGTTGTACCCTCTACAATGACAATAAAGGATTCTGATTCTGATCTAATTACGAGAAGTGATTTTGAAATTCCCCTGAAAAAAACTCTCTTAAAGCTGCAGTGTGTAGAATTTTGGGTTTTATTTCCTAGCAGACTTTGTAGAAAATAATTATAATATCCATAAGTATGTTTAATGTAGTGCATAATAGCTGAAAAAAATGTTTAGAATTATTTATTTTTTAAGGGTCTCATTTATGTCCATATTTCTCCATTCCTTGGACCAAGGCATGAGCGCCGCCATGTTGGAAGCGTCATGGTTGGAATGTCATCAGATGCATTGTTTAGAATTTAGAATTGTTCTTGTCCTTGAAGGCCATAATAACAGAAGCTACAGTGGCCTTCAAGGACAAGAACAATTCTACATTTTAAACAATGCACCTGATGACATTCCAACTATGACACACACGAAAAAAATTCAGCTATTATGCACTAAATTAAATGTACCTATGGATATTATAATTATTTTCTGCAAAATCTGCTAGGAAATAAAACCCAAAATTCTACACACTGCAGGTTTAAGTAAAAAAAAATTGCTAACAGAACAGCTCATAAATGGAATTCAGTACCACAAAACATTACACTCCATTCCATACAACTCTATTAAGAGCAATATGTATAAAACATGGCTTAAAGACAACCATATTTGTCAACATTAGAGCTGTAATTGAAAGTACCTGAATGTAGTGTATGGTTGGTTTTATATATTATCGTACATTAGCCTATCATGTACTTTAATGATATTGAATCTGAAACTTGTTTTTTTTGTTGTTGCTATAATTGGGTAGCCTGGTGCTACCAGACCATCGTACTTCATTTCATTTGTACAGAAGGTCTGGCAGTGCTGTAATTGGCAAACGTTCACTCATGGAGGCGGGTGTCTGTTAAAGTTTAAAACTATTGGATCTGCCCAGTGCCACTCTGGATTAGCCAACCAATCGCATAACGTTTGGTCGTCACGTGTGTCATGAGCCGGCTTCTGGCAACTGAAACTGGAGCGCGACTTCGACGTCATCATTCTCAGCCACTCGCTCTGTTCGCTGATTGGACCGGCTGTCGAATCTCCGGCAAAACTGGGAAATGGGCTGTACACCCAGACTGACTACTGAAGGGAAAATAAAATTTGGCCGGAAGTAGGCGGGCGGGCGGAGCCAGGCTAATAATTGGGTGCATCAACAGAAAGTTGAAATTAAATTTGAGTTTAACCTTGTGTGTGTGTGTGTGTGTGTGTGTGTGTGTGTGTGTGTGTGTGTGTGTGTGTGTGTGTAGGAGCGTATCCTGAATCCCCATGCTGCTTCCTGTACCTGTGCGGCCTGCTGTGATGACATCACGGGGGTGAGTCAGTCAGGAGAACCAACAACATCTTAGAATGAAGGACGACAAACGTGTTTATTAAGGAACTTTCAAACATGAATATCCAGAGATGTGTTGGAAATAGTCCTGGTATTTTGGGCGAGGGGAGATGTCTGCTTAGGAGGCTGCAGAGACATCAGTGTTTACCGTACATGGTAAAGACTAAGTTAATAGATCCCTCCATCCCTCATAGTTTGCATACATTGTTGTGCCTTCATTGTTTAAAATGACTCTCCCTCTTCAGCCTAGGACATTTGGGTTTTTCCAGTCACACGATATACAGTACATTATAAACGATGTACTGTACATTATAAACAATATACATGTCTATATTTACCTCTTCCATTTGCCCACCCCATGCTCTGGAATCTCTTTTCCTTATAACTTGACTTTTATGGCTGACTTAAGGAAGACTGAAGGGGCATTTTATGATGAAATGCTGTGTTTTTCTTTGTGCTCTCAGCCACAGAACATGACGGGAAATCTTCACATAATGTAATTTTCTTCCTTCCCACAAAGGCCATAACGGACGGCTTTTTGTCATTGTCATGTGGAGCTTACCTGGCAAATATCAAACTAAAATCTAGGTTTCTTTCATGATAATTTTGCCTTGCCAATGTCTTGTTCCAGTCTTGTTGAGATATTTTCGGTTTCATTATGAACAGAGCCTGTTTGTGCAAATGACTTTGGATATGTTTGCTGATATTTTAGTCGCCAGATAAACTGTAGGGTTCATTGATAAATTGAAGGAATAATAGTATAATGGTCAGTCTGGAACATAATGTTAAATCTTGGTTTGTGTTTGTCTCTGTCTCTTCAGGGTCCAAAGGATGGAGAACATCTGATGACAGAAAACATCAATATGGTAAATTTAATATTTAGTTTTTCAATGTAACTATGATCTTATTATTCTGAAAGCTGACGTCCAAGGTCAGATTTCTAAAAACTTTTTCTTACTTTCTCTGATAGTTCCTCATTTAAATGATCTTTTCAATAGTTCTTGCAGAGCTGCTTGTGTTTGAATATTTTCTGTTTGGAATTTGCGTTTGGAACTTCTGTTTTGTTTGGATTTATTATGAATATTAAGATTTGTTATAACATATGATGAGCAACAATGTCAGCCTACACCTTTTCTGTTAAGTAAAAAAATTAAAAGTTAATATGGACCGAAATAAATTACTACTATTACTACTCCTATATTTAACATTTGACCACACGTGTTTTGTAACAAAAACAGGTTTATATTTAGGGCATTGAAAATAAATTAGGTTCTTGTTGTTTTCTATCTCCATGTATCAGAGACATATACAGTATTTCATCTGTGTCTCCATCTCCGCAGACTGGTCCAGTTCGCCTCTTTGTCCCGTATAAGAGACGGAAGAAGGACAACGAGCCCCCGCTCTCTCCCCCCAAGAAGATGATTCCTTCCACCAAGAACATCACACTGACACCAGGCACCACATGTACGTCAGGTCACCTCTTAATCGCACAGTAAAAGAAGAGAAAAGATAGTTGGTGTTTCAGGATCAACGGGTTTATAACTGTTTAAATGTGCTCACGGTTTCTGTGTTAGAGGGGGAAAAATATTCTCCATTTCTCAGATTATATCGTCTTTTTTGTCTTGACCGTGGACCCCTAAAAAATAATTCTAGTTACTGCTAATAGTTCATTCTAGTCTTGTAGTTGAGTTTATTCTCATCGTATTATTAAGAAACTATTAAATGGTTCACTTTATGGGAATGTATTCACTTCACATAGTGAAAAACCAAAACGATAGAGGAGTAGAGTAAAGTCCACAATAGACACATTACAGACAGATACCACAAATAGAGGCGATCCCATTGCAATAGTAATCACATAGTTAACAATCACAGAAAGCAACACTTTTAAGCTATCATTAAGCTCGTTATGAAGCCAACAGTCATATAAAGTTATTGAGTTATTATTCCATCCGATCCGTGGTGTGAACATTTAAACTTTGTCTTTATAAATGTCTTGACTTTGGGAACTCAAGTGGCGTAGTGGATAGAGCGTGTACCATATTGGCTCCAGCCTTCGTTTCAGTGGTCGCGGGTTCAAATCCGACCCGTGGACCTTTACTGCAGGTCATCCCCCCTCTCTCTTTCTGTCCCCCCATTTAAACTCTGTACTATCTAATACATCTTGAAAGTACCCTAAAAAATAATCTTTAAAAAAAATTAGGGCTGTCAAAATTAACGCGTTAACGCAGGGTGATTAATTTCTGGAATTAACAGCGTTAATGTTTTTAACGCATGTGCAGAATGATCCGCCCCGTGCATCCCACCGGCTCTGTACTAGAGTCATCTAACGTTGTGGCTGACCCAGGATCAGTAGCTGCGCGCGGCCAAAAATAGCAGCACGCTAGCCCATGCCTTGTTTTAAAGTTTTAAACTGCTAACGGTCACGTCTGTGTCGGGGGCATAGATAGTATATAAAATCAACTGCCGCGGGTGACAGTTGATGTCGGGAGCAACAGGAGGAGAAACATTGTCCACTCTGTTCAGAGCCCGCGAGGACACAAACGTTTGCAGTTTTCAGAGGTGTGTGTGTGAGTAGACAACATAACGTCGGCTTCCTGGTACACATGAACAGTCCCCTAGGACGTGGTCGCGTCTACAAACGCACGAACGCACAGACACACACACGCACACACCGCAGACTGTAATCAAGTTGTATTTAAGAATGCACAACCTATAGATTCACCAAATAAATGCCATTCTATAGCCTATCCTATATTTGCCCAAAGACATAGTAAAGAGACAGACCAATTGAATTATGGTTTGGTTTAAATTTATTTTCAGTATTAAAACCATCATTTGGATTTTCTATTAATAAACATACTAATTTTAAATGTACATATCCACCTTCTGTCATTTATCTTTCCGTTCATACAACAATATACAGAGAAAATTCGAATTTTTCGGGCATATTTCGAATGGTAAAATTAATCGTGATTAATCCACAGAATCCTGTGATTAATCTGATTTAAAAATTTTAATCGTTTGACAGCCCTAAAAAAATATATCTTGATCCGCCCGTCCCGCCTCCCTCCACAGTCACAGTGTCCCCGTCGGGTCAGTTCACTTCGGGGACGTTGACCTTCGACCGTCCTGGCGGAGACGCCTCTGCTGCTGCTGCTGCTCTCATCTCAGAGGGGTCGGCCCAGAACGAGGTCTTCACCAGCACAGCAGGTAACCCTCCATCACTCAGTCTGTTTCCTTGGGACAGCTAGATAGGATTAAGCCTGAGAAAAGGCAGAAAGAGTGTTTTATGGTCTCACTGTCTAACCCTACATTTTCCCATTTGTGACATCACACATGGTAAAATGTAGGGTTAGGATTAACAGGACAGCTGGGCCAAGGGAAGACTGAGGAAAGACTGAGGGAAGAAAAACCTCATTCATTATGTTATAATAGCAATTTTATAATGATAGAACGCCGGTTCCATGCAGGTGAAGTATTCATTTAAAGGAGTGAATGCATCCTACTCGATGCAGCCTATTCATCATCCTTACAGACATTGGGGAAGCACCTGGCTGCCCTCTGAAGGATTGTCGTGATGCTGTAATGAGTTCTCAGGGGAGGGCAGCTCTGTGTGACTGATGATGCCCTATCCAAAAGACTAGTCTTTAAAGGAGCAATCTCTCTCTCTCCCTCTCCTTCCCTCCCTCTCTCTTTCTCGCGCTCTCTTTCTCGCTCTCCCCCCTCTCTCTCTCCCTCCCTCTCTCTCTCGCCTTCTCTGTCTCTCTCTCCCTCCCTCTCTCTCTTCTCTCCCTCTCTGTCCCTCTCCCTCCCTCTCTCTCTCCCTCTCCCTCTCTGTCCGTCTCCCTCCCTCTCTCTCTCCCTCTCTGTCCCTCTCTCTCTCTCTCTCTCTCTCCCTCTCTCTTGAAAGGACCATTCAGTGATCTCAATTACATTATTAATGTTGAACTCATGTAGAGTTCATGTAGAACTCCTAGGAGAAGATATCTGTAATTTAAAGGGTTTAAGATGTCACTAATTGGACCTTAGACACACACACACACACACACACACACACACACACACACACACACACACACACACACACACAGAGCGAGAGACACTGCTGTGATCCAGCTGTTAGGGCAGTCTCTCTGTCCTTCACCTTGAGGTTAATGAGGAATCCTGGTGTGTGTGTGTGTGTGTGTCTGTATGTTCAAAGTTAATTATTTGATTAAACTGTCAGAAATCCACATGTTGTCTGAAACGGATGCCAGATTCTTGATTCGAGCAATTAAACACAACAGGAGTTTTTCTCTTTGGTGCTAACGTTTAGAAAGGTGCAGATAAGGATTTTTAATTAGAATATTTTTATGAGTACGAAACTACCACAGTATTATATCCGTTCTTCATTAAAGGTACAGTGTGTAATATGACATCATCAATAAAGTTCTACAAAGTTCTAGAATGCAACACTCCCTGGGTAACCCCACCCCTTTAGAATAATAACAGAAGCTACAGTGGCCTTCAAGGACAAGAACAATTCTAAATTTTAAACAATGCACCTGATGACATTCCAACTATACTCAACAAAAATATAAATGCAACACTTTTGTTTTTGCTCCCATTTTTCATGAGATGAACTTAAAGATCTAACATTCATTCCAGATACACAATTGTACCATTTCTCTCAAACATTGTTCACAAATCTGTTTAATGTGTGATTGTGAGCACTTCTGCTTTGCTGAGATAATCCATCCCACCTCACAGGTGTGGCACATCAAGATGCTGATCTGACATCATGATTAGTGCACAGGTGTGCCTTAGACTGTCCACAATAAAAGGCCACTCTGAAATGTGCATTTTTTTGCTTTATTGGGGGTCTGGGGACTCAGAACCAGTCAGTATCTGGTGTGACCACCATTTGCCTCATGCAGTGCAACACATCTTCTTCGCATAGAGTTTATCAGATTGTCAATTGTGGCCTGTGGAATGTTGGTCCACTCCTCTTCAATGGCTGTGCGAAGTTGCTGGAGACGGCTTATGGTGGAGAAATGAACATTCAATGCACGAGCAACAGATCTGGTTGACATTCCTGCTGTCAGCATGCCAATTGCATGCTCCCTCAATGCTTGTGGCATCTGTGGCATTTTGCTGTGAGACAAAACTGCACATTTCAGGGTGGTCTTTTATTTTGGACAGTCTAAGGCACACCTGTGCACTAATCATGATGTCAGATCAGCATCTTGATGTGGCACACCTGTGAGGTGGGATGGATTATCTCAGCAAAGCAGAAGTGCTCACTATCACACATTTAGACAGATTTGTGAACAATGTTTGAGAGAAATGGTACAATTGTGTATCTGGAATGAATTTTAGATCTTTAAGTCCATCTCATGAAAAATGGGAGCAAAAACAAAATTGTTACGTTTATATTTTTGTTGAGTGTATGACACTTTCAAGATGGAGGCATTAGGCCTTGGTCCAAAATATGCAGAAATATGGACATATATGAGACCCTTTCTAAGGGAAAAAATTATTCAAAACATTTTTTTCAGCTATTATGCACTAAATTAAATGTACTTATGGATATTATAATTACTTTCTACAAAATCTGCTAGGAAATAAAACCCAAAATTCTACACACTGCAGGTTTAAACTTACTATATTCTGGAATATAAATAGTGTTTTTTTTATTGTGGTTCCCCTCTCTTCACCATTTCATCTCTGTCTCTCAAACACTGTCAAATAAAGCATGGAAAACGCCCCCCCCCCCCCCAAAAAAAAAAAAAAAATGTATTCCATCAATGTAAACAGTGAGTGGAAGGCAGATCCAATTGTCTCCAACAGAGGAGGATGGAGAAGACAAATCAACAACCACGTGCCCTGTCCCAATTTAATACACCATCCATTTATTCCATCTTGATAAGTACAAATATTTTTTTCAATCTTAGTCAGAAGGTCAATCTTGGGGCGCCCTTAGCTCAGTTGGTAGGGCGTCCCTCCCCCCCCCCCCCCCCCCCCAATAGATAATGTCGTCTTTGAGTGCACTTAACCTAACCGTGTTAACTTTAATGATGTTCGGTTCAAGTCTTTATTTAAATCAAATATTTCCTATAAATCATAATGCATTTTAAATGATTATTTTTACCAGAAAATATGAAAATGAAAATTGTTAAGGACTCTTCAAATGTGCCCTTTACATGCCTCCATAGTTATTACATAACATTACATATAGCTGACACTTTTATCCTAAGTGCAGTAAAACCATTAAAGTGCAAACTCAGAGCCGCGAGAATCACGTAAATATATACATTAGCTTCAAATAAGCCAAACTATAATTTTCCACATGTAAGTGCTACATGTTCTAGGTGTAACATGTAAGTCACATTTTTCTTGTGGTAGTCCCCCCCCCCCCCCAAACTATAGCATTAATATAGGGCAGCCCATATATGGTCGTCAGATGAGCAGTGAAGAAAAAAGTGAGTATTCCCTGAAGACTCATTCTATATCAAACCCTCCAGTTACCTGCTAGGACACACACACACCTTTACCCGTTCAATCAGTAGCTGAGATGGATGTGCGGTTATTTTTAGCCTTTCCGAGCTCCGAGGTGTCTTTGAACACCCCATTGTGAGAATATAAACGTATGTTAGAGCTGGTATGTAGGTCGGGAGGGAACGTATAGTCCGACGCATAGACACACCGACCTGCTCGGTTTGATTCTATGTCCTTCAGTTCATAAGTGAAGGAGAGATGCTAATATGGTCCCAGTAACAGGATAACTGCACACACTCAACATGTGCACACAAGATTTTCTAATGTTCAAATAAATGCTCTGGAGTTGGTACCATCTACAACATTTTCACATAGGTACTGCACCTATTAACACACCCAACAGTTAAAAGTTAAATGCCCAAAAGTGTGCAAAACATTTGATTTTCATGGGCTGTTAAGCAACTTTTGTCAAAATCAGTTAATACCTCCTCACGATCTGCTGTGTCAATGAATCCAGTGTTAACACACAGCCTAGGCCCTGTAAACTAGCATGTTGCTAGCTACGTTGGGCCCCTTTTTTTACATAGCGGTTAACAGAGCTTAGGCTTTGTATTTACACCAGATTATTTTCCGGACTCCACCTAAAAATGTGGCTTAAACACCTTCTTAGATATTGACAGGCTTATAGTAACATTTGCTACATCACTACTGGAAACATAGCCTGGCTCCGCCCGCCCGCCTACTTCCGGCCAAATTTTATTTTCCCTTCAGTAGTCAGTCTGGGTGTACAGCCCATTTCCCAGTTTTGCCGGAGATTCGACAGCCGGTCCAATCAGCGAACAGAGCGAGTGGCTGAGAACGATGACGTCGAAGTTGCGCTCCAGTTTCAGTTGCCAGAAGCCGGCTCATGACACACGTGACGACCAAACGTTATGCGATTGGTTGGCTAATCCAGAGTGGCACTGGGCAGATCCAATAGTTTTTTAACTTTAACAGACACCCGCCTCCATGAGTGAACGTTTGCCAATTACAGCACCGCCAGACCTTCTGTACAAATGAAATGAAGTACGATGGTCTGGTAGCACCAGGCTACTGGAAACACATGCCAACTGTATTTTCATAGCGTTAAATCTTAGCCTGTAAAGGTTCCTGAAAATAACCCTTTATGTCTCTCTTCTTCTCTCTGTTTCAGTGTTGACCACGTTGCCAGCCCTGGCCGTAGCGCCTCAACCCGTCCAGGCCAAAATGACTGTCTCGTCCCCTTCCTCGGGGCTGGTGAGCTCATTGGAGGAGGGGCCTATACGACTGGAGGCGGGGCATGTGGGTGTGGGGGAGGGACAGAAGAACACCTGGCTCTACCTGGAGGATCTGGCCAACAGTCTGATGAACAACGTGCAGCAGCTGAAAGCTCTGATCGAACAGGCCAAGACCTCTACGGGGGGGGAGAAGGGCCAGGCAGGCAGGAAGGAGGTGAGAATACTCTTAGGATTTTTTTTTTGTTGTAATTTTGGGGTATTTTTTGCTTTTTTTATACGGTTTGGAGAGACAGAAATGCGATGGGGCAAAGTGAGAGTGGAATGTCATGCAGAGAACAACACGGGGCTGGATTCTAACCTGGGTCGAGCGCCCCCTGAACTAACTAACACATGTATTTATTTTTCTCTATGTATTGTGACTTATGCTCCTTCTTAGTTCTTTATGTACATCCATGGTTTTCAATCGTTCTCTCCCTCTTTTATTCATCTATTCTTTTTCACTTTGAAAAAACTTTTGAATTGTCTCTGTGTATGAAATATGTGTATGATTAAACTTGCCTTGTTCATATACATTGACTCAGATTGAGATATTGAGAAATGTAATCATTTCATCATATGATAATTGGAAATATTAAAACAATGACTTTTTGCTTTCAGTGCGGTCTCAGTCCAACGTTTCATAACCAGATCACATTCCAGCAGCCGGACGACTCGGATGCAAAGAGGGGCTCTGAGATCACAGAGATCATCATCAACGTATGACACACACACACACACACACTGAAAACATTTTTAGAATATAAAACTCTAAAGACATGATCCAATCTGACGCATCATGAATTTAAGTGCCCAGTATTTTTGCATTCAGCCTTAAATTCACCAGATCCTACATTACCCATAAGGCAACAGAGTAGTAATTCATTATTGTTAAACACAGGCAGGGTTAGGGTCAGGCACACACTTGGTGAGCATCACCATCACGATTTAACGGTTCATTCATTTAACGTGTGAATGTCGATAGTTAGCCTGCTATCGGTGTATGAATGTGTGTGTGAATGGTAACTTGGGAACAGGTCTCCCTTGAAAAGAGTCTTCGGTCTCAATGGGATTTACCTGTATAAATAAAGGTTAAAAAAAAAAAAAAAACTTACTTCAGCCCTTATAGTTTCTACAAAATATGCCCGCAGTGATTTCTGCTGGCAGCCTTGGAGAAACTACAACAATGTCCTATCATATTTAAAACTTGTCAGCAGATTTGTGTTTTCATGTGTTTTTCTTGTTTCTGTTCTGCAGCAGATGTGTGTGAACTGCGGCCGGGTGGCGATGAGTGAGTGCACGGGATGTCACAAAGTCAACTACTGCTCCACCTTCTGTCAGAGGAAGGTAAGACTGATAGAGACGTGTATGGGTTTTTTCCACTGATAAATGTAAAATTGTTTTTATTTTTTTATTTATTCACTGGTGTGGTAAAAAACACTTCCGCTTTTGTCCAATGTGGGCGCTAGAATCAATAAATAAAAGCTCCTTGTAGTCGCTTTAAGGTGCAGTAGCGCCTCCCTTTCCCTGGTGTATTGATGGTTTACTTATATCAAACTTTTTTATCAAACATGTTGAATTTCTATGAAGGAACAATGTTGTTAGTACAGCGGATAAGCATAACAATCGTGCACTTTTTATAGAAAAGCTTGACATTTCTAACATAGTTGGTACATTCTATAAGGTGTATTTTAAGATGTGGAGGGAAGTCAGATTTTGCCCGTGACGGTTATGTGTATGTTACCTGATAATGAAATATAATGTTTTTTTTCTTCCCTTTTAGGATTGGAAGGAACATCAACACACCTGCTGTCAGTCGTCAGGGGGCGTGGTCATGCAGGAGGACGAGCCAATCACAACCATCGATATGGACAAAGTGAAATGACGTTGAATCAGGACGCTTCAACTATCTGTACGAAGAACATGATTGGCTTCACATCTCGGTGAGGTCATCGGACAGGAAGTCCTTATATGGGCAAAGAGGAGAGAATTCTACTCAAAGCACCATTACATTTGAAGACTAAAAAATCTTCCTCCTGGAGCTTTTATTTTGAAGGATGCCCCTCACACCGACATGAGAATGAGGTCGCTGAATTCCTGAGCGCGGAAGATGTTGCATTAAAACTGCACCAACTTTGTACTGTATTTGTCGAGATAAATCAGTGGGTTTAAACACAGCGGCTTCTAGTGGACATTAGAGGAACTGCAGCTCAATACACATCATCAAAAAAGCATTAATCTACTTTACTATGAAGGTTCATTAAAGGTGGAGTCAGTGATTCTGGAGAACGCTTGTTGTCATAATCACTTGTAGTTTTTGATTTTGACAACAAGCGTTAATCAGAATTGCTGACTTCACCTTTAATTGAGTGAGATGAAATAATTAATTGCTATTACTGTCAGTATTGTTTTAAACTGTTAATTATTTCCTCAATTATATTTTTTTATGAATTACTGTGATGATGATGATTCTTATTTTGTATCTTCCCGTTGTTTTGTAAAACTTTATTTTGTGCCATTTTAACTTAGGTTGCGTTCCGAATCGCATACTTTTTACTATTTAGTATAGTAGAAAAAAGATTTAGGATGTCCCGATTCTTGTGGCCAGATTTAGGATGGTTAGAAGTACCCGGATGTCCTACTTCATGCGGCCAAGATTGTTAGTGTTGAAAAGTGCATCCTATTTGGGCAATTCTGACCCACAATCCAGTGCGCACGTGAAGTGACGTCACATCGACGAAGCCTCCATATGAAAACAAACGGGGATGCGACGGATATAAAAGCAAGAGGCAAGATCAAGGCGCAATGTTATGATGAAATAAGAGAGTAAAGTATGTCCCAATAGTATGCCTACTGCATCCTAACTAGATTCTTTTTATCGTCGGATGTAGTATGTAAAATAGAAAAAAGAAAGAGTATGCGATTCGGAACGCAACCTCAATCTCCAGAGGCTTCCCGGTTAAATGAAGGATAAACAGTCAATAAAATAAAATAAACTATATTAGATTAATCCTACACCAACCCAACCAATATGTAGACATACATTATCTGTCTGTCTTTTTTTTTTTTTGTAATAGGTTGTTCTCTTGATGGGGAATTGTCTTCCTGCTAAAACAATGTTTGAAAACCATTTTGTTTTTTTCTACGATGTTACTTGAAGATACTTTGTAAAACATGTTATTTTGTGTGTACAAGATTAAAAAAATATGATTTCTCAGGACTTTGAAGCTTGTTTTCTATTTTTGCTTTTGTTGTGATTCAAAATTAGAAGTTCAGAATCAGTGAATATCTCTTCATGATTTGTTTAACCGTCCGTACTGTGTTAATACACACAAAAAGGGGCCCACCATAGCTAGCAACATGTTTTCATTTTGCAGTTTTTAGAAATGTTGGATCTGCCAAAAATCTTCAACTTAAAGGGACACTGTGTAATATGACATCATCAAAAAGTTCTAGAATGCAACGCTCCCTGGGTAACACCACCCCTTTTGAATAATAACAGAAGCTACAGTGGCCTTCAAGGACAAGAACAATTCTAAATTTTAAACAATGCACCTGATGACATTCCAAAAACATGGATGCCTCCACAAGACTTGCCTGCTCAATGTACAAAATGTAATATTAATATTTGTAATTCTCCTCTCAGGAGGATAATCCAGATTATTGGCAGAGGTGATTTTACACCAATTAGGACATATTTATGAATGAGGATATTGATTTCAGTTAATAAATTACTTAAAATGTTACACAGTGTCCCTTTAAAGGTGCAGTGTGTAATATGACATCATCAAGAAAGTTCTACAAAGTTCTAGAATGCAACGCTCCCTGGGTAACCCCACCCCTTTAGAATAATAACAAGCTACAGTGGCCTTCAAGGACAAGAACCATTCTAAATGTTAAACAATGCACCTGATGACATTCCAACTAACATGGATTCCTCCATAAGACTTGCCCTCTCAATGTAGAAAATTTAATATTAATATTTGTAATTCTCCGCTCAGGAGGATAATTCAGATTATTGGCAGAGGTGATTTTACACCAATGAGGACATATTTATGAATGAGGATATTGATTTTAGATAATAAATTACTTAAAATGTTACACATTGCCCCTTTAACAGAAACTGCATTGTTTTCCGAATCTTACCTGATCTGTAGAAATCAGCTACAGATCACATTTCTTTCTGCATCACTCCACAAACACAACCATCTTTTATTTATATTTTTTTTTGTGAAAAAACGCTTTATTCTGAAAAGATGAACTTGAACATATAAAAGCAGTTCCTGTCTGTCGGTGGGTTGAATGATGTAGATGAGTTCCTGTTCCTCAGACTAAAAGCTTCTTCTTCACGGGAACCATGAAGCTCAAAACAAACTTTTGCTGTCGTCACGTAGAAAAAATAAAAACCTCACAGAGGAAAGAAACAATGGCCGACTCTACAGACAGAGACTAAATTCAATGAACATTCGGTAGCTTCTCTCTTTTGGCTGCATTTAAGAATCGTCCTTGCCTACCTACTTCCGCTCATTTTTCATTTCCCTTCAGTAGTCAGTCTGGGTCCGAGGTATATTCGCAACTTTTTTTCCCCGGTAGATTTTTTACCGGTCCAATCAGCGAACAGAGGGAGTGGCTGAGAACAATGACGTTGAGGTTGTGCGGCAGTTTCAGTTGAAGTCCGAAAACCGGCGCATGACATACTGTACATCACGACCAAACGTTATGCGATTGGTTGGCAGATCCAGAGTGGCACTGGGCAGATCCAATAGTTTTAAACTTCAACAAACACCGACCCGCCTTCAAGTGAGTTAACGTTTGTCAATTGAGCGATTCCAGACCTTCTGTACAAATGAAATGAAGTACAATGGTCTGATAGAAACCAGGCTACGCGACAGAGGCTGCGTTGTCCTTACGAGCGGTTCCTGGTGAAACAGTCATGCACAAACTTTTTGAAGAAGTTCCTGAACTCTGTGTTAAAGACGGTGTATATTATGGGGTTGAGAGCGCTGTTCATGTAGCCGAGCCACGTCACGATGCTCATGAGCGCGCCGGGGATGTAACAGTCCCGGCAGCGCGCTCGCAGTGTGTGGAGGACGAAGAACGGAGTCCAGCAGAACAGGAAGGCGCCTGCAATAGAGAGAGTAGAAGAAGAAGAATTACAATAGATTAGATAGAGACAATAGACTTACAGAAAACTTGAGGTCTGTCTGCTGCAACTCTCACTCTTTTAAATCAAATCTGAAGACTTTTCTGTTTCCCTTTTTTTTTTTTTTTTTTTTAAGATATTTCTTTGGCATTTTTATGCTTTATTGATAGTGTAGAGACAGAGTTGAAATGGGGCAGAGAGGGGAGTGACATGCAGAGAACGACCACGGGCTGGAATCGAACCCGTGTCTGCAGATGGCAGAGGCCCATGGGGGGGGGCGCCCTACCAACTGAGCTAAGGGCGCCCCTGTTTCCCTTTAACCTTTTTTTATTTATGTTTTATTCCATTTATTTAAATGTTATTCATATTTTTCATTCACTTTTAATCTTGCCCCTGTAAAGCACTTTGAATGGCCTTGTGTCTGAATTGTGCTAAATAAATAAACTTGCCTTGCCTTGCTTACAGTATATCACAGTATTAACCAAACTAAACCGGTTTCACAGTATGCTACGGCATTTATTTATTTTTTGCATGATCGGGCCTAGGGATGAGCGTGCACCTGCAATAGAGAGAGTAGAAGAAGAATGAGTAGGGGTTCAAGGTAGAGCTGGGCGGTGTAACAAAAAAACTTATATTGCATTTTCTTTTTTCAAATTAAATTGGTTTCACGATATGTTACGGTATTTAATGATAATAATTGATCGTATTTATATAGCGCTTTTTTTGGAGGGCACTCTAAGACGATTATTAAAACCTATTAATTTTTGCATAATTGGGCAAAACGTTTAAAAAAAATTTATATTGAGTGATGGAGATTGGTTCATAATGTTATTATTATTATTATACTATCAGGAGGACTATAAAGTTGCAGCCGATACACAAGGTTTCTATATTAACTGGATGCTGGAACATGGTGCATCAATTTAGCACAGAACAGATCAAGATTAATTAAGGGCAGTGTCTCCACCTATTGTTTTTTTCGGCTGAAATGGTGCATATCGCCACGTATCGTAGTGGAGTGGGACACATTTCGAAAGCAATAAATCCATCCCCCTCTCATGCTAGTTACTGGGACAAGACAGTAGTCCAATTAGTGACGGCCTAGTGGAGCTATTGACCGTAGTGCCACTAAACTGTCCGTACTGTGAATGTAAGTGAGTCAGATTAGCCAATGAGGCAGAGCTTCACCTGCTTACCAATTTACTGACTTACCCTCCGACCCAACAATCTACCGACAAGCCTGACTGACCTGCAAGTCTAGAAACCTGCTTTAAAGGTGCAGTCAGTGATTCTGCAGAACGCTTGTTGACAAAATAATTTTTTTTGTCAAAATCAGTGAATATCTCCTCAAGATCCGCTATATGTACATGCTGTAAAATGTGTGCGCTGAAAAATGAATCTGGTGTTGATACTCAGCTTTGGCTCTGTGAATGGGATATGTAAACTAAGAGCATGTAAACAAACGGAGCCCACTGTAGCTCGCTCGTTGGCATTTACAAAGCCTAGGCTGTGTATTAACACTGGATTTCTTTTCTGCTCACACACAGTACGGACAGGTAGCAGGATCGTGAGGAGATATTCACTGATTTCGACAAAAAATTAATTCTCAACACAAACATTCTCAAGAATCGCTTACCCCACCTTTAAAAGCACTTTTTTTTACCATCTCAAAATCTACCCAAAGTTTTTCTCTCACCATCACCCCATCAACTCCCTTACAGAACCATTTATTTACCAACCAACAGAGTGGTGAACTTCGAATGTAGGCAATCAACTTTCGACTGTTTCACACACGTACCGTAGGGGGCACCTCGGACAATCTCAGACACTTCAAAGTCATCTCAAAAACAACCCTTTCTCTAGTCATCAACCCCACCAAATCCCTTACAGAACTGTTTATTTACCAACCAACAGAGTGTTGTAACTTCTAATAGAAGACTCACACCCAAGTTGCTACAGGTTTGGACGGACTATTTGCGAGTCTTTATATTGTTTTGCCATATTCTCACCATCACCCCACAAACTCCCTTACAGAGAACTATTTATTTACCAACCAACAGAGTGCTGAACTTTTGTTTCAACTATTTGTTATTGAAAGCATTTGTGCATATCTCTTGACATTCATAAGCAATAAGGAACTGCTTCAATTTCAATTTTAATTTTTTTTATAAGCATAATACAAAAGGTAAAGAAGAGGGAAGAAAAAAAAACACAAAAAGGCAAAAAGATAAATAAATTAAACTACCCATCTTCCCACCCCCCTTAACCTACCAATCCGGGCCTACGTGTGATTTTTATATTTATGTTCAAATTGTTTGTTGATGAGTGCTGAATTTCTAATAGGCGA
>OX442354.1:2011546-2021546 GCA_949357725.1 Hyperoplus immaculatus | reverse complement strand
TTCGTGCATAATAGCTGAATTTTTTTTTTAGAATGATTATTTTTTCCCTTAGAAAGGGTCTCATATATGTCCATATTTCTCCATTCCTTGGACCAAAGCATTGGCGCCGCCATCTTGAAAGTGTCATTGTTGGAATGTCATCAGGTGCATTGTTTAAAATTTAGAATTGTTCTTGTCCTTGAAGGCCACTGTGGCTTCTGTTATTATTCTAAAGGGGTGGAGTTACCCAGGGAGCGTTGCATTCTAGAATTTTCTAGAACTTTCTTGATGATGTCATATTACACACTGCACCTTTAATGTAAAAAAAACCTCTCTGTTAAATTATTCAGACTATGTCAAAAAACCTCAACCTGCTACTTCAAAAATCCCCCGGTCATCACCATCCGTCCCCGTTAGCTTCACTGGCTCCATCCGTCTCAGCTAATCATATTTCCAGGAGCCATACATCAGGTTTGAGGGACAGCTCTGAGGGTTTTCAGCTCAGTTGACACACACACACACACACACACACACGCACGCACGCACACACACGCACGCGCACGCACGCACGCACGCACGCACACGCACACACACACAAATACACAGGAAACACTTTTCATCCTTCAACATCAGCCCAGAGTTCAGATAATCTCATTTTTTTGTCAACCTAACGACGCTGGCACTCTATCACTGAAGACACATCCTCCATTTTGAGCCTTTAAGGCTTGAAGGTGGGCCAACCTCTCAGATTTTTCTTATTTTGTAGGTTTTTTACAGGAATACAGCGAAATGGTGATCATCATTTTTCTATATTAGATCAAATCTTGTGGTTACCGACCAGGGCTGCCCATGAGGGGAGAAAGTTGGGAAAGCTTTCTAGGGCCCAACAACCATAACCTAAAGCTATAGTGCGTAACTTCTGTCACCCCCAATGAAGAATTCTGAGTAATTACAACAACACTGTCAAAGCATCTACATGAGGTAAAGCCTTCATTGATAGCCATTGAATTGTATACCTTCTGCTGTACGTCTAGGTTTTTTCTTAGCAGCAGAACAGACAACTGAAACATTTCTTGGGCGCTTCTTGGGATTTTTCTGAGCTCCTGCACTAGTGTCAGGGGGGAGCGACACCAGTTTGTAAACGCTGCCATACTGAGAAATACAGAGAGACTTTTGTGGAGCTGATAATAGGCTTAATCAACATTGTGTCAACTCGTTTGGTCGATGGCTTGAATGTAACCGATATTCATTGTTATGAAAAAGTTACAAACTATAGCTTTAACAATACAAACACTTTATCTATTGTTATTTGAGTACAATATATCCTTTTTATTCTTGAAAACCTAAAAACGGTATGATCTGGGGTTTTCCCCTTTTGTAACCTTTGCAAGTTAAAGCTGGGGTATGTGATTTCTGATTGGTCAAAGTTAACATGAGCTGTACACTTTGACCAATCAGAGCGAGGCTCCGATTCTCTGTTCTTATTGGCTGTTGGGACCGTCCATTCAATTTGGCACGACTTTGTTGGTGTAGAGCGTGTCAGGGAGGGACCATAGGGGAGGGACCAAAGAGAACAAGTCTTCAAATCTCTATCCCAACTGCCATTTTCTCCCCAAATTCTCCACCTCAGCTTTAAGTCAAAAGATCAACAAAACAAACGTTCATCACTATGCACCGATGAGCAAGCTAACCTATAGCTAACGCGAAATTTACTTCTCAGCGATTGGCAGGATCTGGACATAAATTGGGATGCCATAGAGAAAAGAAAGGAGAAATAAAATAAGGTAACTGGCAAGGACTTTACACCCCAATAACAATGGTATAAATCAGTACTTTGACCGGAACTTTTCAGGGGCCTAGCCAATTCATTTTAATTAAAAGATAGATAGGTAGGTAGATAGATAGATAGATAGATAGATAGATAGATAGATAGATAGATAGATAGATAGACCGACAGACAGACAGACAGACAGACAGACAGACAGACAGACAGACAGACAGACAGACAGAGAGATAGATAGATAGATAGATAGATAGATAGATAGATAGATAGATAGATAGATAGATAGATAGATAGATAGACAGACAGACAGACAGACAGACAGACAGACAGACAGACAGACAGACAGACAGACAGATAGATAGATAGATAGATAGATAGATAGATAGATAGATAGACAGACAGACAGACAGACAGACAGACAGACAGACAGATAGATAGATAGATCGACAGACAGACAGACAGACAGACAGACAGACAGACAGACAGACAGACAGACAGACAGACAGACAGACAGACAGACAGACAGACAGACAGATAGATAGATAGATAGATAGATAGATAGATAGATAGATAGATAGATAGATAGATAGATAGATAGATACTGTAGACTGACAGACAAACAGACAAACAGACAGACAGACAGACAGGGGCCCAGCCAATTCTGTGTGTGGGCAGATACAGTCTGACCTTGACGCCCTCACAGTGAGATAGGAATGCCCAAGGTTACGTTTTGATTAATAAGCAGTTTGGCGCGCTACCAGAGGGAATATTAAAACTCATGTTATGAGACAGAGTCTGTGAGTTATGGTCGACCTTTGACCCCTTTCATTTAAATTAAAGGCTACAAGGTTTCCTGTGATACTCTGCAGGGGTTTCAGGTTGGGTGTTTTGGCTTTATCTGAATTATTTACACTCTACACCTGCTCAATGCAGCTGGAGAAAAATTAATCGCAATATAAATGTCTTTTGCCGGGGGCGCCCTTGGCTCAGTTGGTAGGGCGTCCCCCCCATGGGCCTCGGCCAGCAGCGGACCCGGGTTCGATTCCAGCCCACGGTCGTTCTCTGCATGTCACTCCCCGCTCTGCCCCATTTCAACTCTGTCTCTACACTATCAATAAAGCATAAAAATGCCAAAAAATATCTTTAAAAAAAAAAAAAATCTTTCGCCGATACTTGTTTAAGCCTTGAGGTGAGATACTTCAGTTGAATAGGATAATAATGTCAATTTATAGATATCAACAATTCTTTTTTGTATTAAAACTTATTCTTTTTAGAAATGTCCGCTTCGCGTCGGGCCGAACAACGCCCCTTAACAGTGGTACAATGAGCACATTCCACAGCCTGTCGTGAGCTATTGCTTAAATCTTAAGGCATGATAAACAGAAAACAGCTCTGGTGAAAAATTCCGTACAGTGGGGACCAGATTAAGGTTTTCTTCTGGGCTAAAGTAAAGAATGCAGTCTGCAGTCGCTTATTCAACCACTGACATTTTAAAGCCAGTGATTCCCTCGTTTCCTCTTGCAACACCTTACCATGGCGCGCACACACACACACACCGCACACACACACACACACCGCACGCACAAACACACACATACACACACACCGCACGCACGCACACACACACACGCACACACACCGCACGCATGCACAAACACACACATACACACACACCGCACGTGCACACACACACACACACACAAATGTCGCAAGGAAGGATTTCTGTGAGATTTGCTGTTTATCTTTTTCACCTTCCGACACATATCAAACCAAACCGTACAGGGACCTTCAATCCGTCTGCTTCAAAGGTCAGGAACTAAACTGGGGAAAAGGTGTCGACGTTTTGCCATTTGCTAAATTTGTCAAAGTGTCGTTGGTCCTTTTTAAGAGACTGCTGAATGACTTGGAGGCAAACACATCTGGCTGGCACACAGACAGACAGACAGACAGACAGACAGACAGACAGACAGACAGACAGGCAGGCAGACAGGCAGACATCAGACAGACAGACAGACATCAGACAGACAGACAGACACACACACACACACTCAACTCCCAGATATACACACAGACAGACACACACACACACAGACAGACACACACACACACACACACACACAGACACACACACACAGACAGACACACACACACACACACAAACACACACAGACACACACACACACACACACAGTACCTGTCTACGCTGATGGCGCAGAGGTTGAAGATGGATGCAGTGCACAGCATCACGTCCATGGTCATCAGTCCGTCACAGAGCGTCATGCCCAGCGTCCACACGCCGTCCTGGAACTGGAGCAGATTAACACGTTATTAGAACTGAATTCTTTTATTTATTTAATCTATTTAACCTTTATTAATGCTCAAGATATCATTGCGGTGTGTGACCCTCATTTGCAATGATGTCGGGAAACAAAAACAACAACACACACACAATATACATCGAATACACAACAACCTGGTAAAGAGAAACATTTTAAGGCCAGGACACACCAGCCCGATAATCGCCGTCGTCAAAAAAAAAGACGAATCTGTTTGGTGTGTGCCGTGACGTCGGCCGACGTAGAGGTCGTCGGGCTTGTTTTGAGCCTGTCGGCCGCCGATTGAACATGTTCAATCGGCGGCCGACCGTCTTTCATTTGGAGCAATTTGATTGGTGGAGGGCTAGCGAATCAGTGAAGCCCGGAAGTGAGGCGGGTAGCACAAACAGCTAACAACAGCTAGCCATCGTTTTAATGTGTTTGTTCGTTTCGTTTTGAGAGTACTCACATGCATCAACCCTTGTTGACTGCTCGACACCATGCTCGACACTCTCTGCTAAAAATTGTGCTCTTATGGTCCATAAATATAAATACGTATTTCTATCTATGTTTATGCTCTAGAGAGATGTCCAATCATTTCCGGCTTTCGTATTTTTTCGGGCCACAATACAGATTAGCGCCGCCTGCTGTTGTGGAGACATTACGTCCCGCGAGCGTACGGAAAATAAACAGTCGTCTCGGTGTGTTCTTTAGCAGCGACGGGAAGCTGGAGCTTCCTGAAACGGCCGACTCCATTTTTTTTGACGACGGCGATTATCGGGCTGGTGTGTCCTGGCCTTTAGACAGAGCAGTCGAGTGGCTGGAAATAAAATGTAATCGGTAAAAGTACAATACGGCCTAATTAAAACAGTTACAGTTCAAGAACATATAAACTGTATTGTGTTAAAGGTAGAGTCTGTGATTCTGGAGAACGCTTGTTGTCAAAATCACTCAATCTGTGAATTTCTCCTCACGATTCGATACATGTCCGTTACACGATTTACACATGTACCGTGTGTAAGAAGAAACCTGCTGATAATACACAGCCCAGGCTCTGTTAAACGGGCATGTTACCCCCCTTTGTAAACCCTTTGTTTACATACCAGTTTACAGAGCCTAGACTGTGTATTTACGCCAGATTATATTACAGTGCACACACACAGGTAAGGGATCATGAGGAGATATCCATGGATTTTCCCAAAAAACTGTTCTCCAGAATCACTGACTCCACCTTCTTTAACTCTACACACACACACAGACACACACACACGCACACGCGCACACACACACACACACACACACACACACAGACATACATTTTTGGGATAAAAATTATTAAAAAGTGAAAAACAAAAAACAAAACAAAGTGAGAATACGTTCAAAAATAAATGAAAAAGTTCATCCCGTTTGAATACAGTACAAATTAGATGGAAGGGACATGTGTTTTCAAATTTCCATTTTTTCTGTGGAAACTAGATTTTGTCCCCCATAATATCGACTCCGTGGTCACAACCTAGATTAAGTAGTTTATGTTTTGTTTTTTTAAGGGACACTGACCGTGTTAATATGTTTAGTTTTCATGGACCAACTCAAAACAAACAAATACAAAAAGGTGTGAGGGGAGAAGACAAAACATTGAACACCAACCATCAAAAATAGTTTTCATTGTTTTGCCAATAGCCAGTGTTGTGGGGGGCCCCTCAGCTTGACCCCTGTCCTCAACAGGAATGTAACCAGCCACCATAGACAAAGAGTGACTGTGAGGATCAGTGGCGTGCCGTGCACAGACATTTTGGAGGGCAAGTGCTCAGTGCAAAAAAAAGGGCACAATATATTCTATCGATGAATGACCAAATAATTTTAAGGGTACTTGTACAAACCCCCCCCCCCCCCCTGGCCTAATGACTTTTAATACCCGGCCACACATACAGTGTTTCTCAAAGGAATTTGGGAGACTGTGTTTGGGACCCTGGACCTTCTAGGCGTGTCCGGGGGAGTGCTCCCCCGGAAGAAAAATTTGAACCTTTTAAAGTAAAATTCATCAATCTGGTGCACTTTGAGAAGAGAGCTAAGGCTAAATCACCTGTGTCAATGTGGGCTATTTAGTTCTATTTGCTGGAATAATTTGGAGACACAGAATTACCAAAAAGCAGGAAGAAAAAATGTATGTTTGAAAAAAAAAGTCATCTTCGGATTTTTTAAAATAATCCCTTATCCCGAATTCTGTCTTTGAAGTCTTCGTTAGGCCCCTGATCTCCGTACTAATAATATCCTATTAAGGTAAATACAAGATTAATGCAAGTCTTGTAACATGTAACTTATGGTTGGGACAAAATAATATAATTAGCTTATATAGCTTCATGACTGATTTAGTACCACCAACCCACTTTGCGTAGTTAAAATAAAATGTGTGGACAGCTTTTAAGATATTTCAATAAAATTTGAGGAACAGTTCAACATTAAAATCTGAGCTTTAAAAGGCCCTGAACAGTTAACATGACTCTGGTCTTGACTCTGACCTTTCATCTTCATCTTCCTCCTTGCTGCTGGTGGATGCTTTCATCCAGGAGAGCAGAGAGCTGCTCCCCTGGGCTGCCTGCTGTAGCTCCCTTTCTTTTTCCTTTTTTAACCTCTCCTTACTAGGCATTATACTGCAATTTGTAAATAAAAAGAGACCAACCATATGAATAAGACTGCTTGGTTACATTACAACAAGGCACAATGCTATTTTTTCTGCAGGCAATTGGGAATTGCCTGTTTGTCATTTAGCAAATAAATTACTGCAAGTGAAGTGTTAATTATATAGCCTAAAGTAAACCTAAACAACACTAAATATTCAGCATACTGATCGATTCACATGCTGTACCAATGACAAACTCCGCCGACATTAGTTGTGTTCATCACGTCATATCTATTTTTTTTGGGCTAGCTTGTTAAGCAGGACAGTCGGCTAATTTATGCTCAGCTGTGTGGCGCTGCATGATAGAGGCTACTTTATAACAGAGACAAATAAATGCAAGTTATAGCTTGGCAACTGAGGCTTAGGGGGCAAACAATACACTCTTGACTCCATTCAATGTATGGGTTACCTCGCTGGTGGGGCTGGGCAGGCCGGGGAGTAGGTGTGTGTGTGCAGCAGCTGTGAACTGCTGCAGCAACGCGCCTCCATTTGTGTCCACTCTGCCCGTTCACGTTGACAAAGGAAGTGTGTGCGGAGGAGGAGGAGGAGGAGGGGGGGGGGCATATTTATTGGAGCATTATTGTCAAACGTTTTTAATCGTTAAGCATTTATAGATGATAATGTTGGCATGGGCCACATACACTGTAAAAAAAAAAAAAAAAAAAAAAAAAAACGAACTTTCAGATTTTTTTATTTTATTTTATTTTTCAAAAGGACACTTGATTGGGCCAGGGGAAAAGGGCACCACTTCAGGTCTACCTGTGCACGCCACTGATGAGGATGACTGGTTCACTACAACCATTCAAGTTATCAATCATGTGGAATTATTATTATTATTTTTTTCAAATTTTTTTTATCAAGTTTGATAAAGAGATTTGAAAAAAAAATTGTGAAATTAAGAAATTTTAAATAAAACATGGGTCAAAGTGACATTCAAGACGTAACATTCATATATGAGGTATTATTAGTATAAATAATAAATAATGTTTTAAATATGAATGGGTATGTGACATCACAAAGGGGGCGTGGCTTCATCATAGGTCATGTGGAGTTCACTTAGCCAAGGGTCAATAATTGATACACAGATAAAAAGAAATACATTTAAATATATAACTTCATAAATAAAAATCATACAAATATACAATAATATTTAATTTATAAAAATATGCATATAAAAATCCCAAAATTAATTAAATAGTTATTTAATATGAGCAAATAAAAATACAAAAAATATAAAATCTGACTAAATACAAGAAGTAAAATAATATATTCAAATTTAATATTTATAATTTTCTCCCTCCAACCCGTTTGTCAGCCCTATTCTTCTGGATGTGCGTTAATTAAAAGGTTTTCACATAAATTGATCGGCAAAAGTCTTAGGTCATGCCTTGGGTTTCATCCAACAGCAGTTTCAACTCAAATGGAAACCATTAGTGATGATATATCCTGAGATAAAACTGACTGTCTGCGGACATGAGCAATAAAAGACCAATTAATATGTCTCCACTGCTTCAGAAAATATAGAAGACGCTGGATTTATTGTGGAGTAAGTCAGCCGGAAAGACTTCACCCATATGGAACCGGCATTCTATCATTATAAAATCACTATTATAATATAATGAATTCGGTTTTTCTTTCCTCAGTCTTCCCTTGACCCAGCTGTCCTGTTAATCCTAACCCTAAATTTCACCATGTGTGATGGCACACATGGGAAAATGTAGGGTTAGACAGTGAGACCATAAAACACTCTTTCTGCCTTTTCTCAGGCTAGGATGAACTGATTTTTTTTTTTAGATATTTTTTGGGCATTTTTATGCTTTATTGATAGTGCAGAGAGACAGAGGTGAAATGGGGCAGAGAGGGGAGTGACATGCAGAGAACGACCGCGGGCGGGAATCAAACCCCGTTCTGCTGTTGGGCCCGGCCCGGTGGGGGGGACGCCCCACCAACTGAGCTAAGGGCGCCCCTGGATGATGCGATTTCTAAAATGTTTGCACATTTATACTACTTAGGATCTCAGAGTTCAATACACTTTCATATTTCCACTGGTGAAGTAGGTCTTTAACATTATTTTATTGAAATGTTTATGTCTCCAGTTTATTGGCTTAACATCACAGCAGTAAAACTTGTTGACAGTTTTTTAAGTTTCACACAATGTCCCTTTTGGGTGAAATGTGGGAATATTGAATTGCAACCTCCCAGATTTACTGTTTATCTTCTGTCTAAACATCCTGGAAAAGTAATTGACCCTGCGATCCATACTTCCCTACTATTTAGTACGCCAGAAAAAGATTTAGGATGTCCCAGTACATGCACGTCAATTCTAGTATGCTGAAAATACATAAATGCCCCACTAACTCCAATAGCATTTTGGAGTATTCATCTTTATTCTTGACATTTCTCGACATAATGAAAAAAAAATCTACCTTATCTATTTTTTTTCTCTCCTCTGGCCCTAAAACTCTTCTGTACTCTAGTACGTAGCGTAGTAAAAAGGAAAAGTTTGTGATTTGGAACACAGGGTAAATGTCCTTTGGAAAGGACAAGGGATGCAAACCGGTTATTAATTATGAATTATTTGTATTTAGTGTGTGGGGGACAAACAATCAACGTTTAATGTCCCTATATCATCAGCAGCCAATTAACTGGCAATGTGTGTTAACATCTGATTGATTTGATCATTAAGGAATAATTACGTTTTTATTTGTGTCTGGCTCTTTACAATCTGTTATGAACATTAATATCTCCTTAATGACAATTATGATGGATTTGTTCAATAATAAAAATGTGTGTGAAAGTTAAGGGAAAGGTCACAAAGCACTTAAAATTCAACTTACCCTAACCTGTTATCTAAGGACTTTTTAACACATTTTTTAAGGTGTTTTTAAGGGGCTTGGTTTTTGCTGTTACCAAACCAATGGACTGTTTAGGGGATCTCTGGTTTCCACCTTAATTAAGATGATAAATTAAGGTTTATTTTGGTATTTTATTCTAGGGTCCATGAAGAGACCAGCTGTTTAAAATCAGAGACAGACCTGCACCTGGATTCTGAGATCTTCGGGTGCTATGTCGTAAACAGAGGTGGGGTGTAACTAAGTATATTACCTCAAGTAGGCCTACTACTTAAAGGTGCTCTGAGGAACTTTTAGTTTTTGTTAATTCTTGCACCTCCTTTGGACAATAGTGGTAGTGTTTTTACTACGCCAGCTGTTGTTCCTGGGTGAGCGCATCGTATAAAAATTA
>OX442354.1:1846546-2006546 GCA_949357725.1 Hyperoplus immaculatus | reverse complement strand
GTTCCAATCCCCTACTCACTGGTTTTTACGATTGAACCAGTCCCTGCGTTCCAATCCCCATACTTCCCTACTATTTTAGTACGCCAGAAAAAGATTCAGGATGTCCCAATACATGCACGTCAATTGTAGTATGCTGAGAATACATAAATGCCCCACTAACTCCAATAGCATTTTGGAGCATTCGTCTTTATTCTTGACATTTCTCAACATAATGAAAAAAAAATCTTCCTTATCTGATTTTTTTCTCTCTCCTGTGGCCCTAAAACTTTTCAGCTAGATGAAAAAGAACACGGACAGTTATAAAATAGCACCAACCTGCACCCACATAACTTCTTAGTTATTTTCAAGTTTGTCTCTAGAAAAACTTGACCAGATTCTTGGAAAAACATGCCCTGCGCTGCGTTCCAAATCACATACTTTTTCTTCTTACTACACTACATACTAAAGTACAGAAGAGTTTTAGGGCCCCACGGGAGAGAAAAAAAAAGATAAGGAAGATTTATTTTTCATTATGTCGAGAAATGTCAAGAATGAAGACGAATACTCCAAAATGCTATTGGAGTTAGTGGGGCATTTATGTATTTTCAGCATACTACAATTGACGTGCATGTAGCCTATGTATTGGGACATCCTAAATCTTTGTTTGGCATACTAAACACTAGTAAGGAAGTATGGGAATTGAAACGCAGGGAGAATCTTAGGTTCAATCGTAAAAAAAACAGTAGTGGGGGATTTTAACGGTTAACGCTCTGAAACCGTCCAATCAGAACACAAGCCATATATGATTTGGCAAAACGCTCATTACTTTCTACGCACGGCTCCCTGGTAGTCTAGTGGTTAGGATTCGGCGCTCTCACCGCCGCGGCCGGGGTTCGATTCCCCGTCAGGGAAGACACTGTTTTCTGTGTGTGACGTGGAGTCCCAGCACCTTATAGTAGTAGGCTATCTCTAACTAGTTGCGTTCTATGAAAGAACGTTAGGCAAGGCAAGTTTATTTATATAGCACAATTCAGACACGAGGCCACTCAAAGTGCTTTACAGGGCCAAGATTAGAATACATTAGAAAACATTTAAAAGCGAATAAAAGAAGAAAATAAAAAATGAAAACTCGATTTAAAAACATTTAAAAGCAAATAAAAGAAGCAAATAAAATGAAAAATTAAAAATGGTTTAACAAAACAAACCCAGCGCTAAACTTGTCATTATCCAGAATTAAAAAAGCAAACTCCGCTTTCCTTCACTTTTTTTTGTGATTTCTTTGTGTAGTAAAGAGAAGGAGTATGTGATTCGGAACGCAGGGTTGGTTTGCCACTGATTGAGTGAGCTCAGGTGCGCTGAGCCCCACTCAATCACACACAGGTGTGGTCAATTAGAATACAGGAGAATACTGTATATAAGTATATAAGCAGGAGAACTTGTGATTTTTCAGCAGAACATGTTGTGGGTGGATTGTGTGTTTTTCTACTTTTCATCCTTTTAAAGGGTTGGGTGATGGTTGGGTTTGTGTTTTAGGTTCATTTAGATTTATATTCATCATTCTATTCTTGATTTGTTAATGAATTGGGTTGAGCATTTAAACAGCTGTCTCACATTCTTCAATCCACATAACATCAACCCTGCATTCCAAAATCACATACTCTTCTCTTTTTACTACACTACACACTAAAGTACAGAAGAGTTTTAGGTCCACAGGAGAGAGAGAAAAAAAATCAAATAAGGAAGTTTTTTTTTCATTTAGGTTGCGTTCCGAATCGCATACTTTCTACTATATAGTATGTAGAAAAAAGATTTAGGATGTCCCGATTCTTGTGGCCAGATTTAGGATGGTTAGAAGTACCCGGATGTCCTACTTCATGCGGCCAAGATTGTTAGTGTTGAAAAGTGCATCCTATTTGGGCGATTCTGACCCACAATCCAGTGCGCACGTGAAGTGACGTAACATCGACGAAGCCTCCATATGAAAACAAACGGGAATGCGACGGATATAAAAGCAAGAGGCAAGATCAAGGCGCAATGTTATGATGAAATAAGAGAGAAAAGTATGTCCCAATAGTATGCCTACTGCATCCTAACTAGATTCTTTTTATCGTCGGATGTAGTATGTAGAATAGAAAAAAGAAAGAGTATGCGATTCGGAACGCAACCCAAGAGGCAAGATCAAGGCGCAATGTTATGATGAAATAAGAGAGAAAAGTATGTCCCAATAGTATGCCTACTGCATCCTAACTAGATTCTTTTTATCGTCGGATGTAGTATGTAGAATAGAAAAAAGAAAGAGTATGCGATTCGGAACGCAACCTATGTCGAGAAATGTCAAGAATAAAGACGAATGCTGCAAATTGCAATGGAGTTAGTGAGGCATTTTTGTATTTTTCAGCATACTATTGACGTGCATGTATAGGGACATCCTAAATCTTTTTCTGAAGCGTTCTCCAGAATCGCTGACGCCACCTTTAACCGGTTGAAGTAGTTCATGAAGTTTTGAACAGAAACTTATTTGCACGGAGCGGATTCAGCAATAGAAATAAATGTTCCTGCAGATTCTTCATTCTCCTGTTAATTAAAGATCGTTTGTGCTCAAGAGGAGGCGGTGCTGACAATGGCGGCATTCGACTGGACCTTCACTCTTTACAATGAACACAATGAGCATTATGCGTTTTCTACTCTGGAACATCGAGACAATACGAGACTGTCACAAACACACAACCACGCCGACATGGTGTGTGTATGTGTGTGTGAGTGTGTGAGTGTGTGTGTGTGTGTGTGTGTGGTCTTTTCATTTGTGGCAGCAGGAGCGAAGAGAAGCAGATCACCTTGGCCTCCTCCTGTGTCACATCCTCTCTTCAAGATTCAAAGTGTGTATCGTCATACGCACGATAAGAAACATGGGTTGCGTTCCGAATCGCATACTTTCTACTATATAGTATGTAGAAAAAAGATTTAGGATGTCCCGATTCTTGTGGCCAGATTTAGGATGGTTAGAATACCCGGATGGTCTACTTCATGCGGCCAAGATTGTTAGTGTTGAAAAGTGCATCCTATTTGGGCGATTCTGACCCACAATCCAGTGCGCACGTGAAGTGACGTAACATCGACGAAGCCTATAGGTCCATGTTATGAAAACAAACGGGGATGCGACGGATATAAAAGCAAGAGGCAAGATCAAGGCGCAATGTTATGATGAAATAAGAGAGAAAAGTACGTCCCAATAGTATGCCTACTGCATCCTAACTAGATTCTTTTTATCGTCGGATGTAGTATGTAGAATAGAAAAAAGAAAGAGTATGCGATTCGGAACGCAACCATGTTCTCAGTCATACAATGAAATTCTTCCTTTTGTTTTCCACAGACTGAACGCCAAGAAAGAAACATGAACATATGCAATATACACAATAGACAAGTAAAATGAAGAAAGAAAAGCAGCAACAATATAGAATGTGCAATTTACAAGGTAAAAAGAAGAGCAGCAACTAGATAAAATAATATGTGTGCGCTAAACATTTTTTGGTGTTTATACAAAGCCTAGGCTCTGTAAACGGAAGTCAGAAACAGTTAAGTTTATTTTTGACATAATTATACACAATTTAAAACTTACTTGTGAATATTAGATTCCATTTATGAAAAAATGGCAATACATTCTACACACTGCACCTTTAAAGACTGTTGTAGCCTCTTCATTAACCTGCCCTGCGTTCCAATCCCCATACTTCCATACTATTTAGTATGCCAGAAAAAGATTTAGGATGTCCCAATTCATGCATGTCAATTGTAGTATGCTGAAAATACATAAATGCCCCACTAACTTCAATTGCAATTTGGAGTATTTGTCTTTATTCTTGACATTTCCTCGACCAAATTAAAAAAAAAATCTTCCTTATCTGATTTTTTTTCTGTCCTGTGGCCCTAAAACTCTTCTGTACGTTAGTATGTAGTGTAGTGAAAAGAAAGAGTATGTGATTTGGAACGCTGGGATAATATGAGAAAACTTCACATTTTCATGAACATGGGACGGTCTCACACAGCTCTCTGCTTCCATCTGCTGGTCTTCTCACAACACTGACACACAAACACACCACACCCTGGCTGTTATTCCATCTTTGTTTTTAATATTTCACAAGTGCATATCTTTCATATCCATCAAGAGCACATATATCTGAAATGCCCTTTGTCACATATAAAAATACGATCTTTCTGGAATAACATCACCCTGTTTCAACATACAGTGCTTCAAAAAATGCCAGGGGAGCTCCCTGAAGTGTGGTATCTTGAGAGGGGATATGCGAAAAAGACAAATTTCAAATGTATAGCCATTGATTGACTAATAATGTAACTTAACTAACCCAATATGTGGCAGTGCAGAGTGTGGGCAGTAAACAAACGTACAGCTGCAGGTAAACACAAAGTAACAGATGCAGGAAGCAGAAAGTACCCTGTGTTCCAAATCACATACTCTTTCTTTTTTTACATACACTACATACAGCTGACCATAAACAGTACATCGTCTGCATGCATGCTAGAATTGGAACATACTTTTAGTTATTTATTTCATCATAACATTGTGTCCAGCCTGATATTATTGAATAAACTAACAGGTAACTTGGCTCAACAAACGATATGTGGCATAAAAAGCCTTTAACTTGAAAAGCAGACGAGTTTGACGTGTTGGTGACATTTGTAGAGAAAGTGAAGGACATTTTGTTTTGGGGAATTTATCCGGACAGTTACAATCGAGAGGAAAAAGTCGCCTTGATTTAACACTTTGTTACAAGGAGCCACTCTGCTGATTGCTGTTCCTGTTAAAATTGTGTGACATTGAGGTTGACAAGGTTGAGATATTTTTGCCATTTTAGCCACTTAACTTTGAAAGTTTCCCTTAGCAAAAAGACAGAGTGCGTTTGTTACTTTTACCACAACAGGGAGAGCACTTTGTTAGCAAAGTTGGCCTCTCCAAAGCTGGTCGGAGCATTTTTTTTAAAATTTAACATACTTTGTTGTTTGATTGTAGTTTGTTTGTAAATCTGTAAAGCACTTTGAGTTGTCTTGTGTACGAAACGTGCTATACAAATAAACTTGTATGCAGCTGCTCGGCTAACGGTAGGATCATTGCCAGGGAGGGGGGTCTATATCTGGGGTTTTATGATATTGTCATCTGGGTCTTTTGCCCCTGTAAAGCACTTTGAATGGCCTTGTGTTTGAATTGTGCTATATAAATAAACTTGCCTTGCCTTGCCTTTAAATAGCCTTTCTGTAAGTAAGTTATTGTTTTCTAAATACAATAGAAGCACAGCCATAGTTCAAGCAAAACACAGTTGGCCTTAAGGTCAGAGTGAAAAGGTAAGATGGCCGAATGGTTATTAAAAAAAGAATAAAAAAACAAGCATAAAGATTTTGGGAAGTTAGGATGCTTCGGTTATACACCTTTCCTATTTTGAATGGAGGAACTGTTAGAATCTGTAATGGCTATTTTCCTAATTCAGGTCCTAACTCAAATACCATGGCTACACAGTTAAGATGGGCTTTGACCATGGCTACACAGTTAAGATGGGCTTTGTGAGTTGGGGGGTTTCTGTAATACTGGTGTGCTCTTTAAGGCAGATAGGATCAGTTCAAACTAGTGAGTAACTTTAAATTCATTGTGAGCATTTGGCAACATATTTCAAAAACACACGCTGTGTTCGAAAAGCCACACTAACGTCCTCCCTCCTACATACTCAACATGTATATACTACATACTATCTACTTAACGATCGATTGTGTATGCGGAGTTGGTCGGACCGTTTACACTGAAGTATACAGAATCAATAAAGAATGAAAAAAAAAAACTTCCGTGTCGTTTGAAAAGACGCAATGCATTGTGGGGCGGTTGAGTAGGAAAAGTAAACCTATCGATCCACACACAAAATCTTCCCGGAAGTAAGTACTCATCCGGGCATTTCTCACCGACACAAACTCGCATACACAACCGTTACATACTCAAATTGACGTCAAAATGAGTATGAGTAGAACGTAAGTAGAGCTTTTAGTATGAGTAGGACGTTAGTAGGGCTTTTAGTATGAGTAGGACGTTAGTAGGGCTTTTAGTATGAGTAGGACGTTAGTAGGGCTTTTAGTATGAGTAGGACGTTAGTAGGGCTTTTCGAACACAGCCGCAGTTTTTTTTTGTGAGGTCAAGATGACATCACTCCTCCATTTCGCTGCAGCCGTCACTAAGCAGGAAGTGCGGCTGTAGCAGCGATATGATTGGACCCCGCGGCGCTCCGGCCAGACAGTACGCCTCGTCCATGGTGACACCACGGGAACGCAGCGTCCTCATGGCGACGCCGCAGCTCTGCCTGTTGCCGTGTGATGTCACCAGCACAAGGCTCAGAGGGCTGTCGACCAATCCAAACCTCCCACGCATCTCACCCAGCTGACAGGACAGGGTCTGGGGAGGAAGGGAGGGGGTGAATATCTCCTCATGATTGGCGATATCCGGTATTAATACACAGCCCATCTGTAAACATGCATGTTGCTAGCTATGGTGGAGGGCCCACTTTGTTAACGTACCGGAAGAAATTAAATGACTTCTGTTTAAACGTTGGGGAATTTAGTTGCTATACATGCATCTCTACTGTTAAGTCAATATTGGCAAAATCTTCTGTATGAATTATTAAGACTTGACAGCAGTGTGTGGCTGTGTGGTGGGAATTGTGTGTGTGTGTGTGTGTGTGTGTGTGTGTGTGTGTGTGTGTGTGAGAGAGAGTGAGTGAGTGAGTGTGTTTCTGTCTGTTTGTCTGTGTGGTGTGTGAGTGAGTGAGTGAGTGAGTGAGTAAGTGAGTGTGTGTGTGTGTGTTACCAACATCACATAAGCAGCTAAGTGTTTTGGCTGTGCGTACCTGATTGGCCTGTTGTCTCCCTGGCAACGGGCTGGTGTCAGGTTTGATGACGTCGTCCTCACAGAACATGACTCTGAGCTGGTCAGACTGACAGGAAGCTGTTAGAGGGTCCAGCAGAGCACAGAGAACTCCTGCACCAATCACAACAGGCACACCGATTAATGCTGTTATTTCACCTTTATTTAGACAGGCCAGTCATGCAATACACAATCAACCAGTCATCAAAACACACTGATTCCTGGTTTAAAAAGGTGCTACTTTTAAATATTTCTGAAACAGTCTAATTTTTCCTTCTGATGATCATAAATTACATGTAACAGCAAACCAGACCATCAGTGCAAAGAATGCTATTTTCTTTCTTTATAGTTTATTGCATTTGTCCTGGGTAAGCTCACCCAGGAACAACAGCTGGCTTTGTAAAAAAAAAAAAACACACTACCACTTTTGAACAAATTTTGCTACACCCCGCTTTTGCTAGAATCCACAACAACTAAACATTTCTCGTAGCAACTTTAATTAAATGTTCAGGCTCAAGTAGTATCTGACGGAGACCGTGATCAGCAGTATATTCTCTGGAGGTTCATATCACACACCAGCTTTAATAAATGACAGAGAAGAAGAAGAAGAAGAAGAAGAAGAAGAAGAAGAAGAAGAAGAAGAAGAAGAAGAAGAAGAACCCACCGTTCTGTGAGGCCTGCTGCGCCTCGTGTTGGTCCGTGGTCAGGAAGAGATGAACGTGATTCTGCAGTAAACTCTCCGTGAAATCCTCCTCAGCGCAGAAAGAGAATCTGCTGATCTCTAGACCTGAAACACAGACAGAGAGGATGACATCACTACAGGAAGGCACCGCTGTCACCAACATATCAGCTCTGGAAAAAATGAAGAGACCAGTCTGGTTTTTTTCTTCAACATTCATCTCTTCACTACTTAATGAAAATTACAATTTCTTTATTCTGAATTTGTAATAAATATTTTCAGTAGTTTATAGAGCAAAACCAAAAAAGTACATTTTACTCTTAATATATGCCTATAAATAGTCAAACAAGAGACACAGAACATTTGGAGTGGTCTCTCAGCAGCAGAAATGTTTTGTAGAAATATTCATAAATTTATTTATTTTTTTCACACATACTGTACATCTGCGGCCTACTCAAAACATACTATGTGTGTGTAGGACAGAAATTGTCCACTAGGTGTCACCATTTTGCATTAGGTCACATTTCTATTTAAGCAGGAACCTTGTGTCAGGTAACGGGTGGAGAAGCACATATAGGTTGCGTTCCGAATCGCATACTTTCTACTATATAGTATGTAGAAAGAAGATTTAGGATGTCCCGATTCTTGTGGCCAGATTTAGGATGGTTAGAAGTACCCGGATGTCCTACTTCATGCGGCCAAGATTGTTAGTGTTGAAAACATTGCGCCTTGATCTTGCCTCTTGCTTTTATATCCGTCGCATCGCCGTTTGTTTTCATATGGAGGCTTCGTTGATGTGACGTCACTTCACGTGCGCACTGGATTGTGGGTCAGAATCGCCCAAATAGGATGCAGTTATGATGAAATAAGAGAGTAAAGTATGTCCCAATAGTATGCCTACTGCATCCTAACTAGATTCTTTTTATCGTCGGATGTAGTATGTAGAATAGAAAAAAGAAAGAGTATGAGATTCGGAACGCAACCATAGTTTTTTGACTGCTATGCAAGCATGCTACGCCATTGTCCCCTCAGCGGCTTTTGGTTTTAGGCTTAGCCATTGTAGTCAGATAACCGTATTGTATGGTGTAGCTGATGAAAGTGAGAAAGTGAAATTACCGTAATGTCTGGTGCTGGTGATGATGCGGTTGCTATGCTGCTGTTGCTCGGTGTCCGTGGTGATCAGAACGATGTCAAACAGCAGCGACTCGGAAGGATTCTCCTCAAGAAGACGTTCATTCACTTTCTGCAGCGCCTGGAAAAAATTTATATTAATTTAAAAGGTGCTTCGAGGAACTTTTAAATATTTCTGAAACAGTCTAATTTTTCCTCTGATGATCATAAATTACATGTGACAGCAAACGAGACCATCAGTGCAAAGAAGAATGCTATTTTTATATAGTTTTTCTTAATGCCTTTGTCATTGGTATGCTCAACCAGGAACAACAGCTGGCGTAGTAAAAACACTACCGCTTTTATCCAAAGGGGGTGTGCAAGAATGAACACAAACTGAAAATTCCTCGGAGCACCTTTAAATTATCTGCAAATGTTCTTTTAAAGTTTCAGTCAGTATTTTTTCTATATTTCTTATTGTAAAACACATCTGTCAGTACTTTTCGACTTCACTTTTGCTTCATAAAAAAAAATTCTTGGCGTGCTTGTACACAGATGGTGGCTGTGGTTCTTTCATTGCCAATAAGTGTAAATCTTAGCAAACAAGAGGAAATTCTGCATTTCTTTGGGGACTATTTTAAGCGGCGGATAGATCCACATTTGGGCGGGCTACTAACAACAAATGCTTCTTCAAAATAACTTGATATAAAGCATGGAATATTAGTTCCTTACGTTATTTATTCGCTGCTTGTTTTTTTTATTTGTTTTTACTTTTCATGTCTATTTGCATCTTTGTGTGAAAGCTTGTTGTTTTTTGTGTGATATATTTTGATTGAGCTCGGAGGCAGCTGTTCTTTGTGTACGTTCTTGTTCTCCCTTAAAAATGAAAAAAAACCCAATAAATAAATGAAAGAAAACAAAAAAGTATATATTTTTTTTATTCTGACCTGCAGCAGTTTAAAGGCCACGCCCTCCCCGTAAACTCCATCGCCAGGCTCCGGTTCAAACGCTGAACGTGACGTTACCGCGACAACCACGGCATGGTCAGCATCTTTCTGTAGGGGGGGGGGGGGGTGGGGAGAGAGAGAGAGAGAGAGAGAGAGAGAGAGAGAGAGAGAGAGAGAGAGAGAGAGAGAGAGAATTGAATCTTAACTTGCACTTTGTATCTGATATTTAAACACCAAAAGACCAATACAGAAATAATATTGAAGAACATATGCAGAGGTTCCTGGGGATGCTTAATATAGGCCTATGTCTTATATGGATAGATATGTCTTGTCAATACCTAGTAAAGATACATTTGTCCCCCCTTCAAAAAAAATATGAAAAGCAACCCCCTTTTACCCAAAAAAATCTGGTGATAATACGCAGCCTAGGCTCTGTAAATGGGTTGCAAGCTATGGTGGGCCCCCTTTGTTTACATACCAGTTTACAGAGTCTAGGCTGTGTATTAACACTGGACAATTTCTCAGCACACATAGTACAGACAGACAGGAGATATGAACTGGTTTGGACAACAAGTGATTTTGACAACAAGCGTCCTGCAGAATCACTGACTCCACCTTTAAAGTGGAATGTTGAAACAAAACAACATTGCATGGATGGAATCTGATTGATTTATCCATTCTTTAGTCTTTATTTGGATACATGTATCCTATGGGCTTTATCTTGTTAACTATGATTGTTCAATCTTCTTTAACAGTATCTTGATTGTTTCAGATTAATACAAAATCTAATCAAATTCAAACAGTCCAACGTAAACCGCCTATACTCGGTCCTCAGGTGAGTCTTACCTGCTTTACGTCTGTGTTTTGCACCGTGGAGACCATGTCCGCCTCTCTGCTCAAACTCTTTTATAAATAGCCTAGTTGAAAATATTTAAAACACCACTAAACTGGCTTTGAAACTATCTGACTAACTAATTTAGCCACTACCGCTTTAGCCTGCGTCCCAGTTCGTTCTGCAGCAACAGGGAAGCCTTGTGTGTTGTTGTTCCGTGTTGTAGAGCTGCAGACGTCCGCTTTAAGAGAGAAGCGAGTAGGGTTGCCAGTTCGGGCGAAAAAAAACAAGCAACCAGGCCTAGGCTATGACACAAGGCAAGAATATATTACTGAAACTTGCAACATTTTCCTTTTAACGTCTAAACAAAAAAATAAACAATGAATTGTTCTTAGGTAGGCTACATTATATGATTCCACAGCGTTTAATGCAAACACTAGGCAACAATTCAATATCAAACTAGAAGCATGCCATAAAAAGCGCACACATATTCTAATATATAAAAACTATATAAAGAAAATTAGGCACATACATTTAGTCTCTCATACATAAATGAACAGGCTAAATAATAAGATAACAGGCTACTAATAGGCTAAACAATTACACTATACGTCAAAAAACGCGACAAGTTCGACAACCAATAGGCCTATTTATTTGCAAGCCACTTTACTGATAAACAAACAAGCCCAAAGTCGCTTATAAACATAGATAGTAGCCTATATAAATGAGCTTAAAAATAACGCTTATTAATAGCGGACCTGGCAACACACTTCGGAAGAACTGGCGTCACTTCCTGGAGACCCCGCCCACAGCAGTGATTACTGTGACAGGTAGAGAGAGAGAGAGAGACACACACACACACACACGGCTCGTCTCGTCTCGCTTTACCAGGTTAAAACGGTCTAATCCAGGTTAACTGTTGGTACCGGGAGTTACAGGGAGCTCGGGGAGTGTATTAGCCCGGATTCCGAGCTGGTTTGACCCGGTTTGGTTTCGGTTTGGACCGTGTGGGAAACACAGAACAGACGAAAGTTTGCTTCACGGTATGAAATCCTTCCTTTGTCGCATCTTTCCTTAATACCCTACCTTCTCCCATGAGGTGTGTACGTGTGTGTGCGTGCGCGTGCGTGCGTGCGTGTGCGTGCGTGCGTGTGTGTGTGTGTGTCCACTACAGGTGTGTCCATCCGGTGTTATGCCGAGTTTTGCCTGCATATTAATTCCTAGCCCAGCCCAGCCCACACCTCTGTAGAATATTGTATTCACACTGTAATTTTATTCCGGGAATTCTATTGAATCAACTGGTTTTGATAAATATACATCTAGCCGACACTACTTGTGTTTTGGTTCGACAGTGTGAATTTAATGTGTTTTATAATGACATAGATAGATAGATAGATAGATAGATAGATAGATAGATAGATAGATAGATAGATAGATAGATAGATAGATAGGAAACTCTGTGGCAGCTTTCATACAGAGAAAGCAGCTCAAAGTGCTTTACAATTAGCCTACTGTCTGGATTTCTCTTCAATCTTCATCTCTACATAATTTATTGAAAATGCTCTTTGTGACAAAAATGTATAGGGATTTGGTAGAAATGTTGTCAGTAGTTTATAGTATAAAACCAAAATGTTCATTCTACTCAAACATATGCCTATAAATAGTAAAACGAGAGACACTGAACATTTGGAGTGGTCTCTTCATTTTTTCCGGAGCTGAATATATTATTATACAAGTTTCACATTAAAATGATCAGAAAATGAACATAGACACAAAATAGCATAATATTAAAAATAAGATGAAATAGAAATATGAAGTGCTTAGTGTTGCAATGAAAGGCATATAGAATAATTTAAAGGTAAACAGTTAATAAAACAAAAGTCAGCAAATAATAATGAATGCATAAGATTGATACATTTATGGCACATTTAAAAACAGCCAGAGTTTACCAAAGACATGCTGTACACCATTTAAGTTCAGTGCACAAGCAAACACAATAGTAAACAGTGAAAATAATTGTTCATAAATGTGAGACAAAAATAAGAGAAAAGGGAAACTTTCATAATTAGTAGTATTGTCATTCCTTTAAATATTTATTTTTTAAAGATTATTTTTTGGCATTTTTTATTTTTTAAGACATATTTGTAGAGACAGAGGTGAAATGGTGCAGAGAGGGGAATGACATGCAGAGAACAGACCCGGGTCGGATTCGAACCCGGGTCTGCTGCGAGGCCTGAGCTACTAGTGGGGATGCTCTTACTAGTCATTCTTTTTCTTTTTAAAAATATTTTTATTATTTAATATTTAGTAATGCTATTTTTTTTTAAGATATTTTTTGGGCTTTTTTATGCTTTTATTGATAGTGTAGAGACAGAGTTGAAATGGGGCAGAGAGGGGAGTGACGTGCAGAGAACGACCGCGGGCTGGAATCGAACCCGGGTCCACTGCTGGCCGAGGCCCATGGGGGGGGGACACCCTACCAACTGAGCTAAGGGCGATCCCATTTATTTATTAATGCTTCACCGATAATCTCAGCTATTAAATGTTTGAAATTTACACTTTTGGAGACTAAACAACCAAACCATGAGGAACTTAAAAATATTTCTGAAACAGTCTCCCTTTTCCCTCTGATGATCATAAATGACCTGTAACAGCAAACGAGACCATGAGTGCAAAGAATGATATTTTTTATATTGTAACAGGGTGGATGGATTCACCTGCTGTGTTGGATTTCTTACTGTAAGGTCAGGTGAACGCAAAACTCCTCATAACACCAGTTCATCTGATAACAGAAATACAAACTGTTTCAGACTGTTACTTTTTTTAAAATTTTTTTTAATAATCTTTATTGAACATGTTAAAAATAATACAAAATAAATAATAAACGAATGAGCAGTGAAAAAGGATTTTTTTTTAATTTAAAAACAAACAATTGGGATCCTCAAGATCTTAAGAAACAAATACATGACTCAAATTATATCATTCATGTTCAAAAGGGATAGGAAGAAGTTAACACCTTTCTGGTCCTACTGCTCCCTCTTATCTTTTTCCACAAAAGAATAAATACTTGGTTTAAATCAGTCTGTGTCAATGTCAGTCATCAAAGGAGTCAGTTTGGTCCCTGGGTGTCACCTCTTTGTTTGAGCGTTTGTTGTTAAAGAATGAGACAGAATCCCTTTGCCTAGAGGCGGTCAGACCAGAAAAACAGCTCCATGGCCATAAATATACCATTAACTCAGCGTTTAAAACAGCTCAGCGTTTACACAGGGCAGGTGCTCACAATCAAACTTTTTTTTTTTAGCTATATTATTTTATTTTGATACATCTTTCAGTTTTTTTTTAACAGTTTGTAGCGCGCATTAGACGTACAGGTGTGTGTGTGTGTGTGTGTGTGTGTGTGTGTGCTTGTCTGTTTGTGTGTGTGCTTGTCTGTGTGTGTGCTTGTCTGTTTGTATGTGTGTGTACAGGTGTGTTTGTGTGTGTGTGTGTGTGTGTGTGTGTCTGTAAGGGCACAGGTGGACTGAGAGCACACAGTTTTCACTAGACTGTTAGTCTCCACGTAGAAATACTTCAATAATAATTCACTTTTTATAATGATAATAAACTTTATTGATAGCACTTTTCTTAACAATGTTACAACGTTCTTAACAAACATAGAAACCGGAACAGAGAGGAATTCAAAACAGTAAAATAGAAACCGTATAAAGAAAGGATGTATCACACATTACTAAAAAAGCTTTCACAAAGACAGATGTTAAAGGCAATAAAAAAAAAACGGAATAAACTTCAACTCATGACTGGAAAATATGTTGTATTTGGTCTACGTGACATCACTCCTAGCCCATCTGTGTATTAACGGAGTATGAAAAAAAATAAATTATTGGAAAGGTGGTAAACATTTTCATTATATTTAAAATAGAGAATATGTCAAAGTTTTAAGGAAGTAAGTGAAGGGGCGCTGTGGCGAAGTGGATAGGGTGATGGACCCACAACTGCAGGGTCGGTGGTTCGACCCCCCGTCTCCCCGCCACATGTCCAAGTGTCCCTGGGCAAAGAGATACTGAACCCTAAATGTCTCCTGATAGTTAGCTTGCACCCTGCGTGGTAGCTGCTGCTGCTATCGGTGTATGAATGTGTGCTCCAGTTGTAAGTGGCTTTGGATAAAAGCGTCTGCTAAATGACATGTAGTGTAATGTACGTTTAGTAGTACGTAGTCGTAGCTTATTTGCTTTCTGGGTGGAGAGTCGGCAGCTCTGTGTGAGTAGGGTTGTAAGTAAATAAGTAAATCTTTATTTATATAGCACTGTAAAAACACAGTGACAAAGTGCTTCATACACACACATGGCTAAACAACAAACTTCCCTATGCTGTGTGTGTGTGTGTGTGTGTGTGTGTGTGTGTGTGTGTGTGTGTGTGTGTGTGTGTGTGTGTGTGTGTGTGTGTGTGTGTGTGTGTGTGTGTGTGTGTGTGTGTGTGTGTGTGTGTGTGTGGGTCAAGTTAGTGGGCCACTGGGGGAAACCCTGGCTGTTTATTTATGGATTATATCTGGATAGCTCAGTGGGTGACACCGCTCACTAACTGCCTACCAGTGTGACGTTGCTTTGGTTTACAGTGTCTGGGGGATTAGGACAGAATATTGAATAGTTTTGAGCTGGACCAGTGGTTTTCTGTTTGGTTATCTCTTGTTTGTGGACTGTTGTGATGGTTGTAGTTCATTCTGTCCCTAGTATTTTGATTTTGTTTTTGTCCAACATTTTAGATGTGTTTTAGCCGACTGAGTTCAATATCATGGACACTGATGAATGAAAATTGATTTTTTATTTTCTATGATTAATGTATAAAAATGAGAGAGGGTGGGACCAGAAAGGTTTTCGGACATTAACATTATAGAATATTATTTGAGTAACTTATGTGTTGCCGTTTGTATATTTTAAATTTCCCTTTTTTTTATTGCTTTTATGTTTTCATTTGTGTTGGTATCATATTAAAGGTGCTCCGAGGAACTTTCAGTTTGTGTTAATTCTAGCTCCCTCTTTGGACAAAAGCGGTAGTGTTTTAACCACGCCAGCTGTTGTTCCTGGGTGAGCGTACCCATGACAAAGGCATTAAGAAAAACTATATAAAAATAGCATTCTTTGCACTGATGGTCTCGTTTGCTGTTGCATGTCATTTATGATCATCAGAGGAAAAATCATACTGTTTCAGAAATATTAAAAAGTTCCTTATAGCACTTTTTAAATATTCAATAAATTGTCTTCTTCTATTGCAGTTATTGCGGCGGCATCCTGTCAGTCATGTTCAGCAGGTAGAAAGACAGAGATAGAGAGAGAGAGCGTCTCCACGGCGACCACCATGAGGAAACACCTGGAGCGGATCCGTTTCCGCGGCAGCAGACGAGACGAGTTCCCGGACCAGACGGATTCTCCCAACACGTCTGACACAGAGAGCACCGATGACGTCGTCATTAAACCATCGAGGTTCTCTGTGAGAGAGACAGAGGAGCTGAGAGAGGAGGGGGGGGAGGGGCAGGGGGACGCACAGGTAGATATATACACACACACAGACAGACACAGACAAAGACAGACAGACACAGACAGACAGACAGACAGACAGACACACACACACACACACACACACACACACACACACACACACACACACACACACACACACACACACACACACACAGGCATGCTCAGGAACGTACACGCACCTGACCATATACCTGAGACACACACTTACGAACACACTCAGGTACACACACACACTGAACGCATGCTCAGATATACTCACTCACACACTCGCTCGCTCGCTCGCACGCATTCACTCACTCACTCACTCACTCACTCACTCACTCACTCACTCACTCACTCACTCACTCACTCACTCACTCACTCACTCACACACACGAACATGCATGCAGTAACGCACACACAGACATGCATGCACTCATGCACCTGAGACACGCACGCACGCAGACAGGCACTTAACTTTTTCATATAAATGAATGTCGGTTACATTCAAGCCATTGCAAAAGTGTTGACACAATGTTGATTAAGCCTATTATCAGCTCCACAAAACTCTCTCTGTATTTCTCAGTATGGCAGCGTTTACAAACTGACATTGACAATGGTGCAGGAACTTAAGAAGTGCCAAGAAATGTGCAGAAGTTACGCATTATAACTTTAATCTTTTATGGTTTTGTTCTCTGGTCATTTCATATTCCTCTCTATCTCTCAGGCCAATCCTGGGTCGTTTGCTTCTCTCCATGACGACTCCAAGACGGATCTCAACGAGGTCAAAGGTCACCTGGAAATAGCTCTGCTCGAGAAACACTTCCTACGTGAGTATTCTGACTTCAAAGGTGAAGTAAGCGGTTTATTTATGTTAATATAAGTGTTAAATCGCTCTTTATTCATACAGTGATCACTTACATAATGTGCGCGTTTCATAAAGCCGATCTCTCAGTCAGCTGCTCTGCATGTAATCGGCAAATAAACTTTTCGGGGGATCCCGAAATTAATATCCAATCACAAGAGAGAACGCTACAAACCGAAACCCGTCTCACTCATGGTCTCACTGCCGGTGCACGCCAGAGCGACACATGGATGAATGTGTATGCGCCTACAATGGCGGAGCAGGTAAAAATCCTACCCAATGTCTGTTTTGATGGTTCTTATCATGTTTTATCACACTTATGGATCTGAGATGATGCTAGATAACTTGCTGCTTGAAGACCGCAGTGCATTAATGTGGTGACGTAGGGACGAGGGAGGGGACTGCTAACTGCAGTCAGTGACAGGAAGTTAGCTAAAAGAACCATTCCGCTTACAGCACCTTTAAGATTGCTCTGTGTCATAGTACAGTGCCCCTGGAGCAGTTTGGGGTTAAGTGTCTTGCTCAAGGACACAGTGGTAGAGATGGTGGGCACCGTAGCAGCCACCACTAGTTTTACTACTAACAACCTCCTGTCCGGTGCCGGGGATCGAACCAGAGACCTCATGGTTATTGGTCGGCCACCTTTCCTCTAGGCTATCCTACCACCCCATGTAGAAACTGCTGGGGTAAAGCTTTCTCATTTAGAGGGACCACTCTGAAATAGTAGGTTGTGTCCTAGACAGGGCTTTAGCATCACAACTTCAACTGGTCCTGTGTCCGTCCACTCACCATACATCTACCTGTGCTTCTAATATAGGTTTACTGTGTTACTTCGTCACTGTAACGCATTAAGTGTCCTGTTTTAATCTGTTCAGGAAGTGTGTGTGTGTGTGTGTGTGTGTTGATTGTTGATTGGTTGTTTGGGTCATTGTTGCTGCTCACATCAACGTTCCAAAGCCCAACGGCATTCTGGGTAATCCATCAATATCGGCTAGTCTGCATTATGTAACACACACACACACACACACACACTGGGCTATTTATAACCCCTTCTGACCCGCTGCAAACACACACACACACACACACACACACACTGGCCTTCTGACCTGCTTACATTAAATAAAGGTCTTAACTATATAATACTTAACGCTATTTATAGGAACTAAACAAGATTCCCAACTTAACGTCATGCCGCGTCATGCTCAGTTCCTGAGAAGTTATGAGACTAAATATTTTAATCTGTTAGAACAGACCGGTCCATTAACTAAAGTGTCTGTAAACTTAAAATATCAAAGTGTTGGGCGTCCTAATGTTCATATATATATTATAAAACATTTAACGGGGAAAGTTCTAGATTGGCAACGCTCCCTTGCCCTCACTTTGGGAGAATTTACCGAAGCTACGGTGGCCTTTAAAGACAAATTCTTTAATTTGTGACATACAATTACGTTTTTTTTTTTACTTAAAAAGCAGCAGAGGATGGTTTGATATATGCTGATCTTGTGATTACCATTAAAGGTACAGTGTGTAGTATCAGAGTATTTCAGCGTCATCTAGTGCAGAAAGTTCTAGATTGCACACAATTGTTGGCCCCTCACTTTGGGAGAATTTACAGAAGCTACGGTGGCCTTCAAGGACAAAAAAGCTAGTTATCAAAGACAGCAAACTTTATAAATATACTGGAAAAATATGGAAAAAAACCTCAGAAAGAGCCACAGAGGATGTAGCGATATACTGTATACTATATACTGAGTGTGTGTGTGTGTGTGTGTGTGTGTGTGTGTGTGTGTGTGTTACAGAGGAGGAGCTGAGGAAACTCAAAGAAGAGTCGAACGTGGAGTCACTGAGACAGGAGTTAGAGAGGGAGCGCGGCCGGTGCTCCGAGCTCGAGCAGAAGATCAGCGATGTCATGAGATCCAGGTGATTAGTTTACCCTGATAACCAGCACAACTAGCGAATCCATAAGGGGGTTTGAAAAAGCACGTTTGATTAAAAAATATCACCAAAAAAACCCATTTACCCTAGCCAGATGCTGAAAATGCTGTGATATAAGTCGATTCTTGAATTTCCAACCGTCCATGAATGCCCCTAAACAACTTTACTGTCTAGTAAAGTACAAGTAAAGTGAAATAGTTATGACATAGAAAAAAAAAATCTGAAGTTCCCTTTTCAAATATATATATATATATTTTTTAAAGTATCATGAGCTTGATGAAGCTGTGTGCTGTCTCACGTGTGCAGTACGTAGCTACACATGTAACCTACAGTATTTTTAACTTGATGTTTTGACATTTTTTCCACCTACCAGCACCTTTTGACTGCATAAGCTTTTTTTCTACTTTCTAAAAAAAATGGTGGATGATGCAGCGTATTGTTCCTGTGTATTGTCTGTCTCTACTAACAGTTGTGGGCATTTCCATTCCACAGCCTTGAAGACTGTCCGTCAATTTTTTCAAATTTTTGGTTAATTTATTTTGTATATATATATTTCTTTCTCCCTTTTCAATTTTTCATTTTTTTGAATTAATTTATTTTGTATTTTTTTTATTTTAAATATTGCGTTTAACAAATTATAAAAGGTCCATTTGATTTTGATTTTGATTTTTGTTTAATTAACACTGAATTGACGGTTTCCATTCCACAGCCTGGAAGACTGTCCGTCTGAAATGCCTAAAGAACCCACTCCGCCCGCTGCACCTGCCGTCAACGGCTCAGGTGAGCTGCAGACACTCACATTATAATACCTTACGGTTCAGTTACAAGCTTCCAGTTTCAAGTTTCACCTTTCACGTTTTAGTTGATGTCAGTGTAAGTTAAACACCAGGTCAACAATACTATGGGCAAGAGGCAGGTCTACTCAGTATTTGAATTTACCACAACAAAAGAGAAATAAGAATAAAAAATTTAAGGCAAGATGTACTTAAGGTAACTTGAGTACAATTAATATCTACAAAGGCTTACACATTAACGTTTTTTAATTTTTAATTTTTTCACATTATCCACAAAATATAAACTGGACAAACTGCAGGACAAGAAACAAACACAGCAAACACATACAGAAAAAATAAAAATAAACAGGTAAACAAGAGGTCATGGGACAATCACTTAATCATGGCAATCACGTTCAGCTTTTTATCAAATAATCACGTTTTTTCGTATGCAGGGAAACATCAGTAACCTTCTCGCTGTGTGTGTGTGTGTGTGTGTGTGTGTGTGTGTGTAGTTGTCCGTGTTTAGATAGTTCCACATAGATCTAAGCTGTAGAACAGTTCTGTTGTGTGTGTCGCAGTTCCAGATGAGTTTTATAATTAATTGAGACATCTGGAGTTCAATGAATTAATATTTTAGAGTGTAGTGCCTTCTTTAGTCAACTCTGTCTGCACCAGCATCACGAATCATAAAAATAATAATGATATAAAGTTTTATTTGCTGGCGCCTTTCTGAACACTTAAGGTCACTTTACAGTAAAAAAATAAATAATTCGATGTCAATACATTGAAAGACACACATGGTATAGAGTAATATGTATACTGCAGGGGTATGAATTTGAAAAGTGACTGAATAAGCACAGAAAATATAACATTTTGCACTGCAACTGCTAGTTTTTTTTATTACAGAAATAAAAACACACACTTCCTCTCTTGCATCTGCTGCTCTCTCCAACACACACACACACACACACACACACACACACACACACACACACACACACACACACACACACACACACACACACACACACACACACACACACACAGAGTAAGATTATTTTTTTGGGCATATTTGCTTTCGTTAGACATATTTCTGGAGAGACAGAGTTGAAATGTTGCAGAGAGGGGAATGACATGCAGAGAACTGACCCGGGCTGGATTCTAACCCGGGTCTACATACAGGTAACATTTTTTTTTAAGATACTTTTTTGGCATTTTTATGCTTTATTGACAGTGTAGAGACAGAGGTGAAATGGGGCAGAGAGGGGAGTGACATGCAGAGAACGACCGCGGGCTGGAATCGAACCCGTGTCCGCTGCTGGCCGAGGCCCATGGGGGGGACGCCCTACCAACTGAGCTAAGGGTGCCCCCTACATACAAGATACATTTTTGACTCTTTTTCTTTGTCCCTTCATCAGAAAAACATAAGGACACTCTGTCAGACAGCGTCCTCAAATGGCTCTACGATCGTTTCGGCGTTTACATCGAAGACTTCAGCTTCCAGCCGGAGGAACCCACGGTGGAGACGGACGAGCCGCTCAGCGCAAAGAGGTGAGGACGAAAAAAAACCCTCAAACGGTCCATTAAAGGTGCTACGAGGAACTTTATGTTTGTGTTCATTCTTGCGCCCTCTGTGGACAAAAGTGGTAGTGGTTTTACTACGCCAGCTGTTGTTCCTGGGTGAGCGTATAACCATGAGAAAGGCAATAAGAAAACTGTATAAAAATAGCATTCTCTGCACTGATGGTCTCGTTTGCAGTTACTTGTCATTTATGATCATCAGAGGAAAAATTAGACTGTTTCAGAAATATTTTAAAGTTGCACCTTTTAAGATAGACTTCAGGACATCAGATAGATATTTGTACTGACACAATGACTCAAAGCAAATGAAGCTGCCATGTGTGTTATATAATGTAGTGTGTTTGTAGCTGTATTTGTCTTAAATCTAAATAAATATCTGGTTTGTGATCCACAGGTTGACAGAAAACATGAGACGACTCAGTGAGTATCAGCCAACACATCACATTCATACATAGCTGCGGAAAAAATGAAGAGACCACTCCAAATGTTCAGTGTCTTTCGTTTTACTATTTATAGGCATATGTTTGAGTAAAATGAACATTTTGGTTTTATAATATAAACTACTGACAACATTTCTACCAAATTCCAATACATTTTTTGTCATCAAGAGCATTTCCCATTAAGTAATGTAGAAGATGAAGATTTAAGAAAAATCCAGACTGGTCTCTTAATGTTTTCCGGCGCTGTAGGTTAAATATGTTGTTGGGATTAGGATTATAACACACAGGAGAGTCAGAGCTGAGGTCACGTGTGATTGGTTGATTCATTGTTGTTGTTGTTGTTGTTGTTTTCAGAGCGAGGATTCAAACCTGTGACAAACTTCAAGAGGAACCTGAGAGCGTTATCCAGCTGGAACTCTGTCTACACGTCGGCCATCGCATTTATTGTGAGTCAGTTTTATAAAACGTGCGTGGTTATTTTGATTCACAATATTATTATCCCGATTACAAAATGTCACTTTACATTTGGTTAATAATAAACAAATATTGTTATTGCATCACAGATTCTAGGTATCATATCTTTTATTTATTGAAAAATAATGAAGCAATCTTGAAAAAGATTAAGGAATGACTGGAAAGGCAATTCAGAACAGAGCAGGAAATCAGTAAAGGACTTTTACTTTTTTCAAATAACTTGAAAATATTCAACACTATCCTGATAATGGAAATGTGTGTGTGTGTGCGTGTGTGTGTGTGTGTGTGTGTGTGTGTGTGTGTGTGTGTGTGTGTGTGTGTGTGTGTGTGTGTGTGTGTGTGTGTGTGTGTGTGTGTGTGTGTTGTACAGGTCTACATGTATTCAGCGTGGCAGGGCTGGGTCATCCCCATGTTCCTGTTTCTGGCCATCCTGCGTCTCTCTCTGAATTACCTCATCGCCAGGTCAGTGTTAGCCCCGCCCACCATCTCTCTCTCAGCCAATAGAAAGGCCAGAAAGTTTGGCCAGAAAGTTTTCTATGGTTCTTACTATATATCACTGATAACTGACATTTTAGTCGTGTGTGTGTACCTGGAAGTGTGGGCTAGACACACACTTGGCCAGCTGTCTGAATAGCGGCTCCTGTGTGTGTGTGTGTCTATCTGTGTCTTTGTGTGTGTGCGTCTCTCTCTCTCTCTCTCTCTCGCTCTCGCTCTCGCTCTCGCTCTCGCTCTCGCTCTCTCTCTCTCTCGCTCTCTCTCTCTCGCTCTCTCTCGCTCCCTCTCTCTCATCAGACATTCTTTAGATTCCTCTCATTGTAAAGGTCATGAGGGCGCGTGTCTCAAAGCAGATGATAAAGTTCTATAGACCTTTATCACTGAAGACATGTGTGCTCGTCATAGCAACAGGTCAAAGCTGTCACTCAAATCTACACAGTTACTCTAAATGCCATTTTGAGGCATCTGTGTGTGTGTGTGTGTGTGTGATACACTGCAGGAGAACAGGGTGAAACTATTTAACTTATTGATATCATCATGAAACTTTGCCAATTGATTGCTGACATTAAAACAATTATTTTTTGTAATGCAATTTTTTTAGAAATGTTTGAATAAATATGCAAATGTTGCAATATCTAATAACTTTGCAATCTTTAAAAAAAACCTAAAATGTAGACGCTTGATAAAGACAGAATTAAAATCTTTATTTCATTTTGACTACATGCACGTGTTACAAGTTTTTACAGAACAGATATGGATACAGACTTTTTTGATTTTATAAATGTACAAATCTTAAAAATGTATGTTCGGCATTTTTTTTATAAGAAAATGTATTATAAACAGTCAATTAACAACATATGAACAAATCCTTCTGTAATATTTTTCAGAATAGTGCTGAGAATGATTATAGAAAGTTTAGTTGATGTAAGTGCTTTAAAAGCTGAGATTGAGACACAAAAACAGACAAGGTTTAGTCAAATAAAACACCTAAATGTACATGCTGGACCTTTCATTTATACTAGCATGAAAGAAGACATGTTATTGAAGCAAAATAGACAAAAAAAAAAAATAATAATTTTAAGTTGCTGTTGAAATCAGCTGCCCTGGAGAAAATGCTATTTCATTGCACTGCACAGGTCTGCTGTTCGGTTAGAATGACAATAAAGTTTTTTGAATTTGAATTTATCACAAAAGTGAACCAGCATTCAACAAACTCAGACCCTGACAGAAGCTCAGCTAAATGGAATGCAGCCGTTTGTAAAAGTATCATGTTTCACCTGAGATTTTTCCTGTTGTGACTTGCTGTGAAAATAAACCTATCATGATGGTATGCAACTTATATAAAACTTTACTTATATTGGGGGAGAGCCTTTGAGAAGGAGCTCTCTTTTCCCAATGACTCCCTGATTACATATACTGTATAAAACAATCCAATAATTTTCAGAGCATATGAAGAATAAAATAATCCAAATTTTAATATATAAAAACAATTCGTTCATAAAATATCACAAGATTACGATAGATAACGCAACTTAAGTTGTATTGTATGTATTAAGAAGTGTTTTTGTTGTTTGCTAATAAATTGTCTTTCTAAAACTCGATATGATAAACTGGCAGCAGAATGCTAAATTCAAGTTCGAATTGAATACGAATAAAATCTTTCGATACATTTTCCAGCCCTAATTTAAAGGCCTACTTCACCGGTTGGAATATGAAGGTGTATTGAACTCGGAAATTCTATTTAGTATTAATGTGCAAAGAAAATTGAAATCCTAGCATGAGAAAAGGCAGAAAGAGTGTGTTATGGTCTCAATGTCTAACCCTACAGTTTCCTTCTTGTGACATCACAGTAAGGGTTAGGATTAACAGGACAGCTGGGCCAAGGGAAGACTAAGGGAAGACTGAGGGAAGAAAAACCTCATTCATTATATTATAATAGTTATTTTATAATGATAGAACGCCGGTTCCGTATGGGTGAAGTATTCCTTTAAGAGATTAAGTGTGTTTGAAAACCACCTGATCAGGTTGTGTTTTTGACTGTGGCTGTAATGACATCATATGTTCCGTCTGTATTTTCCCATCATGCATTGCTCTCAGAGGCTGGAGGATCAACTGGAGCATCGTACCTGAAGTCTCCGAGCCCCTGGTGAGAATCAAATCCCTCTTCACTGCTGAAGTGCCCTCTCTCAACCTTCACTGTTTCCACTGTGTTAAACTGGACAGATGGTTAAACTGCGCCCCCTGGTGTAAACAAGCCATTATCACATCTACTCTGAACTACAGTTTAATGAGTCAGATTGTAATCATAGTTTTGAACGATTTTGCTACTTCTTCTCAAATCAAATGAAATCAGTCTTTATTTGTATAGCCCACTATCATCACATATAACCATTTGCCTAAGTGGGCTTCACATTCCATACAGTATGACACCCTTTGCCCTTACACCCTCAACTGAGAAAAAACTCCCAGTAAAAAACCTTTAACGGGATTAAAAAATTGAGAGGGATCCCTTCTCCCAGGACGGAGAAGGGATCCCTCTCCCAGGAAGGACAGACATGCAACAGTTAAGCATGAATACTTCCTCTCCAGGTGATATTAAAGTGTTAATGACATTATTTCCTTCTACATTACAGGAGCCTCCTAAAGAAGATCTGACCGTGTCTGAGAAGTTCCAGCTGGTTCTGGACGTCGCTCAGAAAGCTCAGGTGAATAAACTGAATTAAATTGAATTCAAATACCTTTATCTATCCCCGCTGGGCAATCCAGTTTCAGTCAACAAGACGATTGTGAGGTGACGGACGGACAGAGGCTCCACGTAGCAGTCAACGCCTCATGAAAAACATTTCACAACAACAGATTTTAATTTATTTGTTTTTCGTTCGAATAGAATATTTTCGGGAGAATGGCCAATATCCTGGAGAAGATCAAGAAGTGAGTTTGTCTGCAAGCACTTCCTTACATTTCAGAGATAACCAATGCTACATACACCGATATTTAATACTGTGTGTCTGTCTGTCTGTCTGTCTGTCTGTCTGTTTCGTGCATGTGTGTGCGTATAGTCTGTTCATATGGGTGCAGCCAGAGTTAACTCAGAAGTTGTACGTGGGCCTGTGGGTGGCCTTCATCTCCTCCTGTCTGCTGCCGTACAAACTGCTGGGATTCATCATAGGTAAATCATGTCTCCTATAATATAAAACGGGTGGCTTAAATCAAGCGATCTGATTGGTTCCTAACTGTTGTATAATGGGTGTATACATAACTGCTATGATATATATATAATATACACTTTCATTTTATATCATCTTATTATTATCTCACCTCAAACATAAGCTTCCACACACACTTAAAGGTGCAGTGAGTAAAGGGAATTGGTGTTTTTCAGATAGACTTGGTAGAAATGGAATATAATATTCATAAGTATGTTTAAATCATGTATAATCACTTGAACAGTTTATTTATTTTTATTACCTTAGAATGAGCATTTTATCTTGAAAAAATATAGACGAAAAATAAATATTGTGGAAAGACTTGAGGCAGTGGTGGATGATGCCATCTTTAGTAACTATAGCTTCTTGTCCTTGAAGGCCACCGTAGCTTCTGTAAATTCTCTGTACGGGAGGGGTAGACATGGAACGTTCCAATCTAGAACTTTCACCACTAAAGGCCGCCAAAAACACCTTTATAACACACTGTACCTTCAATTGATTTTGTCAATTTTGTAGGTACGGAAAGACTCAAAAAACAAAAACAGGCTGCCATCTCTGACATATTTTCAGCTCATAACGTAGCTGTGTCTAAAATGCATTAGTGCGATTGACCACCTCTGTGTCTGTGTCTGTGTCTGTGTCTGTGTCCCCCCCCCCACCCCCCATCCTCCCCCAGGTTTCTACGCCGGCATAAAGTTCTTCATAATCGACTTCATCTTTAAGAGTTGTCCCAAACTGCGTCAGCGCTTTGACACTCCGTTCATCATCTGGACCAACTTACCCACAGACCTGCAGCTGAAGGAGAGAGGCAACGTTACGCTGAGTAGACGGGTTAGTACTATAATAATAATAAGTATAATAATAATAATAATAATAATAATAATAATAATAATAATAATAATAATAATAATAAGTATAATAATAATAATAATAATAATAATAATAATAATAAGTATAATAATAATAATAATAATAATAATAATAATAATAATAATAATAATAATAATAATAAGTATATGAGTAGACGAGTTAGTACACACTCTGAGAAGGATCATAGGCTGCAATACAAATAACTCCTTCTGATTACAGCCAGATAACTGCATACATATTGCTTTAATTAAAGGTGCTACGAGGAACTTTCAGTTTTTGTTAATTCTAGCGCCCCCTTTGGACAAAAGCGGTAGTGTTTTTACTACACCAGCTGTTGTTCCTGGGTGAGCATACCCACCCATGACAAAGGCATTAAGAAAAATGATATAAAAATTGCATTCTTTGCACTGATGGTTTCGTTTGCTGTTACATGTAATTTATGATCATCAGAGGAAATATTAGACTGTTTCAGAAATATTTAGAAGTTCCTCGTAGCACCTTTAAACAGTTAAACTTTAACTGCCTTGTCCAAGAGGATTGTTGATGTTGGACTAGAAGTTCTCGGGAGTGAAGATTTAATTGAGTAAAAACCATTTTGTATGTTCTGCCAAAAATTGATGAAATCAATATTTGATCGTAAATGTTCCCGATGATCGATCAAGGACCTTTCTTCAAATGTCCGCCCCTAGTCCAGTGTGTCTGTCTGTGAAAATCATTTGTGTTTTTTGAGACGAGAAGCCGAATGCAGTCAAGGAAGGGACTTGAAACAGCTGCTGAAGACACTTGTACAGGAGACATACAGTATAATAACATAGCTAATACTTCAGAAGGAAGGGACATACATCTAATCCGTTACTGGTTCTAACTGGTCCCAGTAAGTCGCTCTCTGCTCCGTCTGGATTCAGTTCTGTGTTGTTGTTTCTCTCTCTCAGCTGTCTGACCTCGAACAGGTAGGATCGTGTGTGTGTGTGTGTGTGTGTGTGTGTGTGTGTGTGTGTGTGTGTGTGTGTGTGTGTGTGTGTGTGTGTGTGTGTGTTTACAGCAGTTAGTGTGTTTGTGTGTGTGTATTTACAGGAGGGAGTGTGTGTGTGTGTGTGTATTTACTGCAGTGTGTGTGTGTGTGTGTGTATTTACAGCAGGTTGTGTGTGTGCTGTAGTTAGAGTTGTAGTGTCAGACATGACAGACAGTGACCAATCAGCTGCTGCTATTCCTCTGACATCATCATTAGCGATGGTCTGTCTGTGTGAGATCCCAAAGAATTTAGTGCTAGAGTGATAGTCTGATAGACTCTGTGATATGTCCCAACAACCTGTCAGATGGTCAGTGATTGCCTTGTTCCAGAGGACAAACCCTCTAGATTTTAATGACCTTTCCTTTAGTGTTAATGTTTAGTTCCTCAGGACAAACTTCAGTCACAAATGTTTTTGTTTTTTACGAATAAATTGGATTTCTTACACACATTTATCTTTAGTTTTACTTCAAATTTATTTCTTATTATTTATTTTTTCAAACTCCTTTTTTAAGTTTGATCTTGTTAATTCACATTCAGCAATATTTTATTAGTTAAACTTTTTTTTTTACATTCAAGTTATCCAGGTTCCATCAAGATGGACAGGTGTTTATAACCACCATGCACTTAAAACAATGCATCTGGTTCGTCCAATGAAATTGTCATGTCAATGTCAAATAAAATCTACCACCAGATCTAGGGAAAACTTTAACTGTCACAATGAAAAACTTTTTTAAGACACGCCTACAAATGCATCACCAACGTCTTTTTCCCCTTTAGTAACTGAAGGTGATCATATTAATTCTGTCCCACTCTGTGAACCACCACTCCTACCCCTCTCTCCCCTCTCTCTGTGCCCACGTTCAGGTGACTGCCTCTGGGGTGCGAGGCAGTCACACTGCGCCCGGGACTCCGCTGGGAGTCGGTCGGGACGAGGACGGAGGTCGATGTAACAGCACCAAGAGAGGAGCCTTCCACGAAGTCTTCAACCTGCCAGAGAGCGAGCGACCGCTGACAGGTGTGTGTGTGTGTGTGTGTGTGTGTGTGTGTGTGTGTGAGTGTATTTACAGGATATTGTGTGTGTGTGTGTATTGACAAGAGGGTGTGTGTGTTTACAGGAGGTTGTGTGTGTGTGTGTGTGTGTATTTACAGGAGGGTGTGTGTGACGGGTCAGAACCTATAGGACATGAGCTAACACTGACCTTATATAGCATGAGATATTATGGTCAATGTTGTACACTAGGTTTGTGTCAGGTATACTATTCATCATTACTATGGGCAATGATGAGTACTTTAAATTTCAATATATTGTTTAAATATTATTATTATTATTATTATTATTATTATTATTAATAAGAGTTTTTATTTTTATTTAATAAATGTAGAACTAGAGTTTAATACTTTATTGTGCAATTTGACACATGACGTCTCACCATCATAGGATATCTATTCTTTCAATGAGTAATCTAATCTAATCATCTCACCAGCAGCATGTGATATTAATCGTGGCCTGATACACATTTAATTAAATGATTGTTTTATTGTGTTTTAATCTCAGTTTGTGACAACGGCTGGCGCTGCTGCCTCATCAACAGAGACAGAAAGACTCCAACAGACTACATCCGCAACGGATACCTCTACGTCACTGAGAAGTGAGTCTGACACTTCATTTTAGCTCGACAAAAGTGCACCATAAAATATGTAACTAAGATGTGTTATTAAAGAGAAAATCTGACAAGTAAATCTATAGAAGAGAATTTGGGCCACAGCAAAACAACTGTTTTTCTTTTCATAATGCACTTTGAGAAAAAAAAAATCAAGAATAAAGTAAATACGATTTCATGTATTAAGTACTAATCCTCTTGTGTCCCCTGAAGCCATCTGTGTTTCGAGAGCTCCAGCTCGCGGTCCGGATCGTCCAAGAGAAACAAAGTCATAAAACTCACCGACATTAAAGACATTCAGAAGGTGAGTAAGGAGAACGGTCTCAAGCCCCAAACCCTCACTGACTTTTTTTTGTTACGTCACTCGTAATGATGAAAGGGACAAATTATTTTACCTGGACAGAGGGAGTAAGGCTGAAATAACATAGGCTGAAATCTCACACTGTGAACCCACATATAGGAATCGCATAATTTTCAAATCTTGACTTCAATTGGAAATCAATTAATCGATCATCCCTAATGCCCACTGTCATTGGCATTTTTGCTGACTTAAGAAAATTGTGCAAAAAGGCCTAAAAAGGTCAGTTTAAAGTCCTCGAAGATTTAGCAGACTTCACAAAGTGAGGGGGCTGCATTGTATCTGCAGAACAACATGGCGAATGTTCCTATCGATAATTTGTTAATCATAAGGTCATGTAGTCTTTGGTTTATAATTGTCCTCTTGTTTTGTTTTTTCTTACAGTACAAAGTTTTGTCTGTGCTTCCTGGATCTGGGATGGGTATCTCCATAGCAACGCCGACCACCCAAAAGGTATTTTTTATTAAAGGATCTTTAATTTGATAAACCAATGCCCTTTATGCTTTTGAATGTCATTTAAATCACATCTTCACTATTATTATCAAGTCTATGTTAATTTGATGTATTTTAATAGTCATTCCAGTCAGTATTACATCTCTGTTTTTTGCTTGTTGATCCTGTTCATCAATTTTATCTCCAAGCTTTTTCAAGAGCTGATCTTTCTACACATTGACGGCATGAAGTTCCTTCAATTCCATCATCATGGCTTCAGACCAGCAGCAATTTTCTCTTTGATTTTAACATCAAAACGCCCCATCCATTCTTCCATAATTCCAGCCAGTTCAGCCTTCCGCTGTGCTCGCTCCGTCTCCCTCTCAATGTGTATGAAAAGTGCTAGACAGACAAGGTTTATTTTTCTAATGTATTATTTCTTTTACATTTCTTTTATTATTTATATTTATAATGTGATTTTATCAATTAATAAATGTTTTATTTATTTTTTATTTTTTTGCATTATGCTTTTTTTAAATAATTTTTGACCTGTGATGACTGTTTTGTTTTATCAATTATGCTTTTAAGGTTATTGAATTTTATTATCTTTATCTGTATATAAGGCACTCTCAGCTGCATTTCTTGTATGATAGTTGCTATACATTTTTTTTTAATTATGATTATTCTTATTTTTGTGTTTCAGCCGATGGTGTTTGGAGCGATGATCCACAGAGACGAGGCCTTCGACGCCATCAACACTCAGTACATGAAGATCCTCGGAATGGCTGCAGCGGCCAACCCAGAGACATAGGCTGTGTTCGAAAGGCCCTACTGACGTCCTATTCATACTAAAAGCCCTACCGACGTCCTACTCATTCTAAAAGCCCTACTAACGTCCTACTCATACTAAAAGCCCTACTGACGTCCTACTCATATTAAAAGCCCTACTAATGTCCTACTCATACTGAAAGCCCTACTAACGTCCTACTCATAATCATTTTGACGTCAACTTGAGTATGTTGTGGTTGTGTATGCGAGTTTGTGTAGACGAGAAATGCCCGGATGAGTACTAACTTCCGGGAAGATTTTGTTTATGGATCGATAGGATGGATACTTTTCCTACTCAACTGCCCCACAATGCATTGCGTCTTTTCAAACGACATGGAAGTTTTTTTTAAATTCTTAATTGCTCCTGTATACTTCAGTGTAAACAGTCTGACGAACCTCGCATACACAATCGATCGTTCAGTAGACAGTATGGAGTATATACATGTTGAGTATGTAGGAGGGAGGACGTCATTAGTAGGGCTTTTCCAGCACAGTCATAGTGACTCGGCACAAAAATTACTGGAACAGTCTCAAACAAATCACCAGTTACGTTTTCAAACTGCCACCAACTGCCACTGCTGCTGACTTCAGTTTGAACTGCCTTCATACGATCATGGAAACTATAATTCATCAAGTCAACAAATCAGCCCAAACCAGTTGCAAAAAAACTAACTGTTCTAAGATGGTTTTTTAAAGGAAGTCCCTCCAATTAAGTGTTAATTCTAAAAGAGTGTTAGTTTTCACTTTTACTGATACATATTTTACTACACAATAATAATGTTTTAGCCCTATTCAACCTATATTTTACTCTTCACTTAAAGCTGGGGTATATGATTTCTGATTGGTCAAAGTTAACATGTGCTGTACACTTTGACCAATAAGAGCGAGGCTCTGATTCTCTGTTCTTATTGGCTGTTGGGACTGTCCATTCACTTTGGCACGACTTTGTTGATGTAGAGCGTTTCAGGGAGGGACCATAGGGGAGGGACCAAAGAGAACAAGTGGAGCGGTTGAGGTATTTGGATTTGAATCTCTATCCAAACTAGCTAAGCTATTTTCTCCCCAAATCATAAACCCCAGCTTTAACAGCATTTTTTATTTGTTTTTTTAATACAGTGTCATTAGCTGATACACCTGTTTAAACTTAACATTAATTTACATCAATGTCTTCAGGGAATTAAATGTAGCAGCAAAGCCTTACAGTCAGCTAGTTTTACAGTGCGTTGTTTTTTTTTACGCGGTGGTAATGTTTGTATTCTATATGAATGTTGTGAATGTTTCTCTGCCACATTTATTGTCAAGGTAAACATGTAAAAAAAAAAAAAGAAAAATTGTTTTTCTAACAAAACATTTGCAACATGTAGGTTTGCAGTTTTGTCTGATAATAGTTGATTCAGCTAATGCTTTTGGTTTCACAAACAATATTATAATAAGTTTAACAAAAAATAATACACTGAGTCATAAATCCTAATAATAATTGGCTTAGGCTCAGCATTTTTATTTTTTTTTTTTACTTATATTTTATAAAAAAAATTTGGTTTAACTTTTCTTTCATAGCCAGGAAGCTTAAGGGCTTAAAAAGGTGTTAAGCTTTAACTTGTGCATTTCAGATAAGCTTTTTTTAGTTGGTACAGAGCCGACCATTATCATGGAATATATGCAACCAATTTGTTCACACAGAAATGAATAATTGTTGCTCTGAAATTGAAATCAACTAACAACTCTCGAAATGGTTTAAATTTTGATTTTGAATCAACATACTTTAAGATTCCCCTTTGAAATCATAAATTCAGTAAAAGTGTATCCATATATATATAATATATTTTATTTTCTCGTCACCATAACGCGTCTGGATTTGATAAATCAGGTGTTTCGTATATTTCAAAAATGGCGTCTCTGATTATGCTGCAAATCACCGTTCTGTATCTGTGGTTTTCTGGTTTTAGTAGGAAATTAAATATTGGTCAGTCTGAAAGCTGTCAACACCAGCATTTATCATTCATATTTCACGTCAAATTCACTGTATTTCATAAGAAAATAATCTATATATATAAAATTAACATTCCGACCAGAAACTTAACTGTTTAGAATTGAGTAAAACCTGCACATGAAAGCTCAAACATATAGGAAGAAGTTTCTTGCATAACTTATTTAAATACACGTTTATAATGAATCTTTCTCACTGGTGTTATCGGGCTCTTTGGTTGCCAAATCTTTTGTCTTTTGTAGTTTTTTCACATTGGTTACTTATTGTAATATTATATAAACAGTTTATAATTTTTTTTTTGCAATATTTTGATGCCAGTTGTTTACGCCATGTTGCCTGAATGTGTTTTACTCGTTTTCGGACTTTTTCTTTTCTTGTTTGTTTTTTCTAATGATCTGTCGTGTCTTTGGGATTCACTGTTTTTTATAAAATGGTGTCACTGTACAAAAATCTGTGTACATTTTTTAATAAATGGGTTTTAGTTAATATGTGATGTACATTTTTTAATGTAAAATCAAGTGTCAAACACTGACAGTCTCCTGTTGTTGTTGTTGTTTGGGTGCAGTACCTGCTTCAGCCTGATGGTGTCACCGCCTCTGTGATAAAGAAAGAAAGTTTTCCCTCTTGTTTTGTGCACACACCAACATATTCCTATAATTTAATAACACACACACAGGTATTCAATATGTTACAGTAATCTCTCTTTGATGTCAATCAGGCAATCATTAAGAGCCATATAAAGTTGAAGGTGTGGTCAGCGATTCTGGAGAATGCTTTTTTTTTTAATCTATTTTTGGCAAAATCTGTGATTATTTACTCACTGTGCTTATCTCCTCACTGTTTGTGTTCTGAAAAATAGCATGTTGCTATCTACAGTGGCCCCTTGTGTACATTACATACCAATCGCTGACTTCACCTTTAACAACTATATTAAGTTAATGCTTGCTCTATAAGTAATCTGAACAAACATTTTAAAGTTGGAAGACAGGACATTCAAACCACCTTATTCCTTTGTTTTAATGTTTATTATTATTATTATTAATATACAATATATTCTTCATTAGCTTTTCAACCAAATATCAACAGACTGAACATCTCTTTTCCGCTCTCATGAAACATTAAATCTTTCAGGGAATCTGCTGACTAAAGTTAAAACTAAATCCACTGCTGTGACTAGTTTTTAGGAGAGGTTCAGAGTTTGTTTCGGTCATAATGTTTTATAGTCTCCGGTATCAGCAGGCCGGGCTTTATTATCCCGGGAGTGGTTGTTCCTGTTTTTATCTCTCACTCACTGCTTCTCTCTGTGCACTGACAGGTCTGAAATAAAGTGATGCATTCATGTCACCGATCACTTACCAATACAACCGCCTAATATTAATAATTAACCAGATATTTACATTTCAACCGATGCTTTCAACCTTGCTGATCTCAACAGCCTTCCTTACTTTTATACATCTAACATAGCATCCTTTAATCAGGTCACATTACATTAATTAAAAAGTATTTACATGAATGATAAAAGATGTAAAAGGTTAAATTTGCTCAAAATCTAAACCGTGACTCACAGGTTATAATAACATTACTTCAAACTTATAATTATTTGACTTTTATTCATCTTTCCATAAAGGTGTTCCCAGTCTTGAATCACTTGTCGTCTGTACTGTACTGATAAGGTGCTGATTTGTTTTTTATAATGGGTGTCTCCTGCTATGTGTCCCTACATTCTGCGCCCTCTCACAGATCAACGGTCAACGATTCGTCACCCTCTGAATCCTCTGCCGGATCGTCTATCTTCACCCCGAGTCCACTGTCCAGATCGGTGTCTTGGAAGCCAACCTTGGGGCGCTTTGACCCCCGCTTGTCATCTTCGTCTTCCTCTTTCCCGCTGGTGGAATTCTCCCCATCCTCTTCCTCACTGTCATGTTCTCGGCTGTCCGGGATGATGACCACTTCCTCCATGGCGTCGGGGTCGATGTGTTCCTTGAACCACACCGACTTGTACCCCTCGTCCATGCGTCTCTCCTTGGTCAGGATGGGTTTAACCACCTTCTCGTTTTCGGCTTGATCCGAGCCCGTCTGGCTGGCGTCGTCAGGCAGGAGGGCATTCAGCGCCACCGCGGACTTAGCATTAACCACCTCGTATGTTGGAGCTGCTTTCGCTGGCCCGGGAACGGCCTTTACGCTCCCTCCCTTTGGACCACCGGAGCCAATGCTGCCGCCATCTTCGTCATTTTGGAAAGCTTCGTTGGTGTATTGGATGCCCTTCTTCTGACCGCCGGACCCTTGACCTAGCTGTGGAAGGAACAGCACATTCAGGGAAAGATCAGACAAGAATAAAAACAAGATTAACGGTTTTAAATTCTAGCTGGTGACCACCGGACACGCCACCGGACTACATCACAAACTATGGTTAATAGAATGGTAGAAAGGGCTTCTTACACAGTGCTGTGGCCTGTTTATGCCCTGTAGTGGGTATTCTTTACACCTTTTCAACCAAGGCAGTTTGGGGCCCGATTTGGAGCCGTTAGCCAATCGCAAACCAGTTCTTTGTGTTTTCACAGCCACATAAAAGCGGTTCAAGAGCGGCACCAACTCATTGAGCCATGAATATCCACAGCAACTTTAATAGAACAGATTCCTACTAGATAGGCCAAGATGTGCTAAAATGGCAGCATGACACATCACTCAATTTAGGGATGAGTGAATGATTAGAACATATTTTTAAGGCTACTTGCCTTTACAAAAAGCACTTACCGAACTTCTGAAAACACTGGTTTCGTAGAGCTTTCTCCAATCTGCTTTCCCCTTGTGATTACGGAAGAGGAGCAGCCCAATGACCACCAGACAGATGAACAGAAGGATGCCCAGAGTTGCACCAACGGCTGCCATATCCGCCGATCCATAGCCACCAGATGGTACGATCACTGCAAAGAAGGTCACATACAGGTGTCACTAGAACGGAGCTAACACTAAAACTAGCTTGGTGGTCCTGGAACTTACTACAGTTGAGCCAACAGTCTAGAAGAAATGAAGTCAAGCTACAATTCAGGTAAGTGAAATCAAATCATAGTCTAATAGCAGCCTACTGTTAAAGTGTACAGTCTATATACAGTAATTATGCCATAGACATAGGATATGTAGGAAGCTAATAGTCTAGTTGCTAACCTAATTTGAGGCTAAGAGTTTTGTAGCTGTTTAGTACCTAACTAAAGATTAAGGCTTACACATTAGTCAACTGGTGTTGAAGCTAATGGTTCTGATAACATATTAAAGTAAAGATACACATAATCTAACAGAGGACAAAGTTCACTTTATTAAGTAAATCTGTAACAATTTAGTAGCTAACATGAAAGCTGAAGTTTAAGTTAACCACAACAATTAGCTATTGCAGAATGACTTGGTCAAACTTTACTTAAGTCAAATTCAGAAATCTAGTAACTAAGTAAAGTGGACGATTACACTCTAATCAATGAAACTAAAGTCAAAGCTATTAACAGGATAGGCTATAGGCTATAAGAAGCTAATAGTCTTCTTCCTAACCAAAGTTAAAGCTGCACATTTTGTAGCTAACTCCAGATAAAAAAAAATAGGCCCAAACATTAGTTAACCAGATTGAACAGTTTAGTAAAAAAAGTAAAGTTAACAGCAATCAAGCTTAACATGAATAAAGCTTACAGTTTAGCTGCTAGGTAAAGCTAATAGGAAGCTAGGGCTCAATGTTGCCAGGCTCAATGGATGGGATAATATGTCGGGGAAAAAACTTGTCCACAAGATGTTGCTAACTTCCTCATATAAGGGCACACTAAACAAATACACAGTAATATGTATTTTCTTCTCTGCATAACATAGCTCAACTGAGTGGTACAGAGATGCATTGATCGGAATCAGGTATCAGTGCTGTATACTTTAAAACAAAATTTTATCCACAAACCCAAATATGACATTAATGTACCATTTGGTGCCATATACAGTATCTCACAAAAGTGAGTACACCCCTCACATTTCTTCAAATATTTCATTATATCTTTCCATGCGACAACACTGAATAAATGACACTTTGATACAATGTAAAGTAGTCAGTGTACAGCTTGTACAACAGTGTTAATTTACTGTCCCCTCAAAATAACTCGACACACAGCCCATTAATGTCTAAACTGCTGGCAACAAAAGTGAGTACACCCCGAAGAAAAAATGTCCAAATTGGGCCCAAAGTGTAAATATTTTGTGTGGCCACCATTATTTTCCAGCACTGCCTTAACCCTCTTGGGTATGTAGTTCACTAGAGCTTCACAGGTTGCAACTGGAACCCTCTTCCACCCATTTATGACAGCATCACAGAGCTGGTGGATATTAAAGACCTTGCGCTCCTCCACCTTCTGTTTGAGGATGCCCGAAAGATGCTCAATAGGGTTTAGGTCTGGAGACATGCTTGGCCAGGCCATAACCTTTACCCTCAGCTTTTTTAGCAAGCCACTGGTCGTCTTGGAGGTGTGTTTGTGGTCGTTATCATGTTGCAATACCACCCTGCGGCCCAGTTTACGAAGGTTGAGTGCACATGGTCAGCGTCGTACACAGAGGTTGGCTTTGGAAAATAGGCCTATGAATACTGCCAGCATTGCTGCAGGGCTTGAAGGGGTGGGGGGTCAACCTGTCAGTGCTCAGACCATACGCCGCACTCTGCATCATACTGGTCTGCATGGCTGTCGTCCCAGAAGGAAGCCTATTCTAAAGATGATGCACAAGAAACCCCACAAAAAGTTTGCTGAAGACAAACAGACTACGGACATGGATTACTGTAACCATGTCCTGTGGTCTGATGAGACCAAGATACATTTATTTGGTTCAGATGGTGTTAAGAGTGTGGAGCGGCAACCAGGTGAGGAGTACACAGACAAGTGTGTCTTGCCTAGAGTCAAGCATGGTGGTTGGAGTGTCATGGTCTGGGGCTGCATGAGTGCTGCCAGCACTGGGGATCTACAGTTCATTGAATTCTAACATGTACTGTGACATACTGAAGCAGAGCATGACCCCCTCCCTTCATAAACTGGGCCGCAGGGCAGTACTGCAACATGATAACGACCCCAAAACACACCTCCGAACGATCACTGGCTTGTTAAAGAAGCTGAGGGTAAAGGTTATGGACTGGCCAAGCATGTCACCAGTCTTAAACCCTATTGAGCATCTTTGGGGCATCCTCAAACGGGAGATGGAGGAGCGCAAGGACTCTAATATCCACCAGCTCCTTGATGTCGTCATGAATGGGTGGAAGAGGGTTCCAGTGGCAACCTGTGAAGCTCTGGTGAACTCCATGCCCAAGAGGGTTAAGGCAGTGCTGGAAAATAATGATGGCAAAAACAAAAAATTTACACTTTGGGCCCAATTTGGACATTTTTTCTTAGGGGTGTACTCACTTTTGTTGCCAACAGTTTAGACATTAATGGCTGTGTGTCGAGTTATTTTGAGGGGACAGTAAATTAACACTGTTATACAAGCTGTACACTGACTACTTGACATTGTATCAAAGTGTCATTTATTCAGTGTTGTCGCATGGAAAGATATAATGAAATATTTGAAGAAATGTTAGGGGTGTACTCACTTTTGTGAGATACTGTAAATCTGGTAACATTGAGCCCTGGGAACATTGGGATGACCCCGTCTAGTTGATAGCCAAAGCTGAGCAAAGCAAAGCAAAGCAAAGCAAAGCAATCAATCTAGTAGCTGGCTAAGGATAATGATAAAATAAGCCATCCAGCCAATATATGTCAAACTTAACAATCAAGTACCTTACCAAACATAAGTTATTTAATCATTGGTTAAGTATTTTTCATCGCATCTTTTCCATCCTGTAGAAAAACGCTGAACGTGAGACATTTAGGCTGGTTTTCTAAGGCTAGACTTGGTTAACATTCTGACATAATAGGCGTTTGAAAATACTTTTTTTCCCTCTCGAGATGGTGTACATTATTACTTGTGATTTAACTACTTAAGCATTGAACTGTAGGACGTGTTTCAGGTTGGTCTGCACCTTTACAGAACTGTCAGCTTTCACTGAATTACACAGCAGAGATCTGTGGTTCGTCACTTCGAATGTCAACAACAAGACACCTTTTCTGGTCAGAGTAGGCATGCACCTCTTGGAAACGGTATGAAACAGACTCTACCTTTTGTATCGTCTGGCTTGGTTGCCAATTCTCACTACATAGGACAAGTCTTCCATATGACATCCTGTTCATTTCTTTCTTTCAATACTGTGTGCTGTTGTATTTTTATAAAAAAAACATGTACGGATCAATCTCACCGTAGCTTAGTAAAAAAAAAATAATATATGAAAAGTCGAAGGCTACTGAAAGGAGAGTGTGACCACCTGTGGCAGGGTGCGCTGTGCTGGCTGTGGAGACGCTTCCTTCAGTGGTCAAACTGGGACTATCGGTTGAAACGCCGCCTATAGTGTAGACATAATGGAGTTAGTGGTGGAGATTATACTATTTAATTCACCGGTCGGAGGTTGAGACGCTAACGTGAGCGTATTGACGTACTGGGTTTGGTGGTTGGGATGATACTGGACGTGCTGGGTTTGGTGGTGGGCGCGATAGCTCCTGTCGTCTTGCTTTCGGTGACAGCCGGTGTGACTGACGGTGTGACCACACTGTTTGTCGTGATCGGAGGTGAACTGGTGGTGGTGGTGGAACCTGGGAGGAGAGTACACTTTTACGTACCTGCTTACGCCGAACCTTAAATGTGCTTTGGAGTGGACGCAATGGGAATTTTCACCTTGATTTATTTGAAAAAACGTGACACCTGGAGGGTTTTTTATCAGCTAATAGACCCTTCACCACCAACATGCACTCTAGCCAAATAGAGTCCAGTCTTTTGCAAGGGAGACCTGTTTTCCTTTCCCACTTTACCATTCACACACACATTCATACACCGATAGCAGCAGGCTAACTATCGACATTCACACAAGGCAAGGTGGGTGAAGTGTCTTGCCCAAGGACACAACAACTATGACACAGGTGGCAGGGCGGGGATCGAACCTCCAACCCTTTGATCATCGGCCGACCTGCTCTACCAACTGACCCACAGTCGCCCCAAAATTGTGGTCAATTGTGGACCCTAAACTGTTTAAAACTAAAAGGAAAAGAGAGGTCAGGCGCTAATTTGTGTCATGTTATAAGCTACAAACTCTTTATTCTTTTTATTTATGTTTGCATGCAAGGGATGGTCATGCAACGGATTATCATGCAGCAGGCCTACATGGGGGATAACGTTGCACTTAGCCATAGCTGAAGCAAAGCCAGAAGGTCAACTACCTTTGCAGCCTTTTTTCTTCCTACCTGATTTCACCTGCACTGAGAGCGGAGCTGAGTCAAATTCACTGGTAGACGTGTCTGTCGCCACCACCTGGAAGTGTTAAGATAAAGTTAAGTCTTCAATAAGAAAATTACCTTTCAATCAGACACTCTTAAGTATTGGATTTGTAAACTTACTCTCAGAGATAATGTGGACTCTGGGAGATCCTTCGTCATGAATAAACGGCCTTGAATGATGGAGAAATCACTGCTTCCAGTGACCGTGTAGGTAATGTGGGGATTAAGACCCTGTTCAGACAGACATGGAGAAGTTAATGCTGTACATTGCGTAGATATAACGCTCCAAAAAGACTTCTTCAAACGTCAAACTAACAAAACGTATTTGATGAACATGGAGTAAAACAGCAGCTTACGGTGTTGTGGAGCGCATTTAGCTGAGGTTTGTTAATGCAAAGTACTCTGAATCAGTGCCCACAAACCTCAAATCTACTCCCATTGTAAAAGCCACTTTGCATTATGCATTTTTAAACCAAGATTAAGTTAAGTTAATCGAAGTTGTTTGATGGCTACATTGAAATTTGTCTTTCTGCATATCCCCTCTCATTGCAGTAGCTTCCGGTGGCCACTACGATGTGGTACCAAAAGTGAGCTCCCCAGTCTAACAGACATTTACATCAAGCGGTGCAAGGGCAAGACCAGCAGCATCCTGAAAGACCCCAGCCATCCAGGCTACGGACTTTTCCCTCTGCTCCGCTCCGGAAAAAGATATTGCTCACTGGCAGCAAAGACTGAGAGACTCAGGAAGAGTTTCTACCCCCAAGCTGTCAGGTATCTAAATGGCACTGATTAAAGCACTTTGAGCAACTGCACTGATATATTTATTTAAGTAACCCCCTCCCCCCAACCCCCTCCCCCCCCCCTCCCGCCGCTCTTTAGACTATGTGCAATTACCCTCTGACATATTGAATGTATTTACTGTTTTGTTATGTTTGTTATGCGTATATTTAGCATGGAACATTTCACTGCAATGTATTGTGTATGTGACAAATAGAATCTGAATCTGAATCTGAATCTGAGCAATCGTTGACTCTCTTGTTAAACAGGCCGTTTTTACAGTCTTATTAAACCTATTTACAGGCTGGTCTAAAAAGCAGTCAATTCTGTATGTTTAGGTCATATCTCCATGACAACACCGAGGGGGGTGACATTTTTTCTAGCAGGCTAGTTTTTATTCTTTTGGAGTTTAAAATGTATGAATAATTAGGGGCGCCATCTTTTGAGTGACAGCTATCCGCCCGTTGTCCCTCACTTCGCCTTGGAGATATACGTCAGCTAGATGGGCTTATCTCCTTCCCCCCGACATCACATCGATGCCCCTTTTTCGGCAAGAGGAGTGAGGCGGAGTAAAAATCTCACAAGATGGCGACGTGCATAAGCCAGGAGAATGGGATGCAGTCTGAATAACTGAGGTCAGCCCGGATGCTACATCCATTTTATCTACTATCTATGGTTTTACCCCAGCGTAGTCTGCATCTGTTGCATGGATGTATAGTGGCTCATCCTTGTTCTTCTGGTCTGCTGCCATGACGCCCACTCCAGTGATAACGCCTTCGTACAGTGGAAACTGAAGCCTTGGAGGGTTGGGACTCTTCACCTGCACACTGAATGTGACGGGGGTGGTAGCAAACTGAAAACTGTTCGACTTCTGAGCAGCCTGGGAGAGAAAGACAAAACAGACGAAAACTAGTTGTTTCTTACCACCAGGACTTCAGTTTCGCTGATTTGGAAGTTAAAAGCAAGACTTTAACTAGGGTGTTATGAAATACTGGAGATACGAGTTCAAGTTCCTCCATCAAAGCTCAAGGGACAACACCTTCCACATTTATTTAGGTTAGACTTAGATTTTAGATTAAACTTTAGAAAAATGCCATATGGTTGTTGATCAAGAAGTAAGAACAACATAAACACAAGGTTGAAACCTTACCAATACTGTCAGACTGATGGGTCCCGCCAAATCGGCAGGTTTCAGCATTGTGATGTTCCCCGTGTTTGGGTCGATCTGGAACAGACCGCCTCCATCTCCTGAAATACAAACAAAGTGAACTGCTTCCACCTGCCAATAATGAATAACATTTTCCATGGACATAGAGATTGATCAAAAACAAAACAATTCCTTTAGGATTATAATGAAAGGCTAATTACCGTCCAGGAACGAGTATGTTATCTCATCATCTATCCCGAAGTCTCCGTCGATGGCGTAAATCGGTCCTGGTTCCAGTGGTAAAGCTCCAGGCTGCACAGAAAGTAACAAACTGGGTAGGTTGATTGACTCCACTTATATAGGGCTTTTACCTGGTTTTTCACAGGCCCAAAGCGTTTGACATGGTTTTGCTGCATTCACCCATTCACACACACATTCATACACCAATAGCCGCAGCTACCACTCAGGGTGCAAGCTAACTATCGGGAGCAATTTAGGGTTCAATGTCTCTTTGCCCAGGGTCACTTCCACATAATATGGTGGTGAGGCAGAGGATCGAAGCACCGACCCTATAACACATTGAACGACCGCCCTTCCCACTTCACCAAAGCCGCCCCCAAGAGGGTAGTCGTCCTCTAACAGTGCAAAACAGATTTCTGCTTCAGACTAAATGCTTGTAAACCTCCTTTCTAACAGCGGAAGCATCTAACAATTCATGTAACTTTCTTAAACTGGTAATTCAACAATAACACACACTTTTGGAGGTCGTTGAGGAGGCACTGTCTGACCCAAATGTAAAATTCTTTGCTTCAAGTTTGCAAAGACGTACAAAAGATACAACTTTCACTTTAGATGTGGTTGGACAAATAGTTTTAAGCATTTCCCGATTGCAGTCGAGGGAGTTTGCTTAATGCTACTAACGGATGAACCAGTCCAGTTTCTTGGACATTCCAGATAAAACGGGAAAATCCAAATGTCCTTCTCTCTGGTCGTCAAAGTTCTCCAGTCTGCAAGAGTGGTAAAGTTCAGAATTTACATTCAGCCAAAGATTTTAAAGAGCACATGTATCGCACCTCTTGTTCAGTCAGGTTGACCTTGCCAGTGTACCCGTCACCCTGACAGATCACAACAGGCCCTATCTCGTACTTTTCGCAGGGCTGGAACCACGGTGGTCTGTTGTCCAAGTCTAAGATGTCGACCATGATGGTGGCGGTGGCGGTAAACGAAGCCTTGCTACTGGCCGGTACCAATGGCGTGTCCTTAGAAAGCAAGAAGTGACAGAATCAGAACCTTATTTTTTCAGTACAACATGGATAAAGAATGACCGGTCAACAGAGACACTACTAAAACCCTATAGACTTGTTTTCATCCTGCATTTTTATTTTTACAATAGTTGTCACAGTCATGGTAGCAGTACTCACCTGAACTGTTAATAACAGTGAGACATTTTTCACTGTGTCGTAGTCGAGAGGCGTCTCAACGAGGATAACCGGGTTGGTGACCGAAAACAGTTTAAAAGCGTTTAAACCCTGCAGAAATCAAAATGGACGATTAAGAATGCCTCTTAAACTAGCAGTTTCCCCCTGCTTTCTGTCTTTTTGCTAGGCTAGGCTAATCACGTCTGTCCTGAGCCCATTTGTTCACAAGTAATCTTAAAAAAAAAGATTCTGTAATCTGATTAGATCTTGTAATCCAGTCTTGTTTCTGATGTAGATAAATCCTTCAGTTTGTGTTTCCAAAACATTTTAGTAGAATTGGGAAACATTTGATTCAAAAAGTAAACTTTTAGATAGATATACTTTTAGAAGATTACCTGATAGCGAAAAAAGTGATTTCCAAAACTGGATCATTCTGATTCAGATTGAACTTTTAAACTACTGCCTGTTCTGTGTCATATCCCCCTGAAGGAAGCTTATATTACTCTTATTACTATTTTTGACAGATTTGGAGACCCAGCGTTTATTGTTAGAATGAATGGAAATTGATTTACGGGGGATGATCATCTGTTCACAAAAAGAAATGTACGCAGACACAGATTCCGTTAGTTCAACGGATTTACAAAACTGTATCATTCTGATTCAGATTGAACTTTTAAACAACTGGGGCCTATGTGACTCTGGGAAAGACAAACAACAAGAGGCTGGACCTAAATGTTGGACCTACTGTTAGATAATAATTTAATCATTAAACATGAGGTCTTACGGATTCAGATGTTAGTGTGTAGTAGAGAGAGCCAGCGTCTTTGTCTGTGGCAGGGAAGCGACCCACGCTTGTGCCTTTAGGAGACATCTGGAACAAAACACACAAATTATCTACTGGGGAAATAAATATATATTATATACTGTGATGGAAGTTCTGGGTAACACTTTATAATAACTATCCGTTGTAACTTGTTAATAGATCATTAGTAAACTCTTAATTAATGATTATTAATGATTTGTTAAGTGTTTGTTAGCAGTTTGTTAAGGATTTATAACAATGGTAGATAGTTAATAGCTTAATAATTGAATCAGTTCATCTGGGAGGTAATCCGAGATACCGACGAGGCTGAAATAGGCTATAGACTATACACAGTGCATGGGCAACTGAGGGCAGCCCCATTTTCAAATATTTTTAAATAAACTCAATACACACTGTGCATGCCATGGACTTGAACGTGATGTGATCAGTTAATCTCGGATTACCTCCCAGATGAACTGATTCAATTATTAAGATATTAACTATTTACCATTTTTATAAATCCTTAACAAACTGCTAACAAACTCTTAACAAATCATTAATAATCATTAATTAAGAGTGTACTAATGATCTATTAACGAGTTACAACGGATAGTTATTATAAAGTGTTACCAAGTTCGGTTAAGGTTGGAGGTCAACTCAGGTAGAAGAATATTTCAGGAGACATGGATGAATTATGAAGCAATATTTATTACAGACTTGGCCAAGGAGAACCGGACTGCAACTCTCGTGACTTGCACTTCAATTCTGACAAACTCATGCTTAAAGCTGTGTTTTAACCTCGCGCTATCTCTATCACCTCCCCGGCTCGGGCACCAAGCGTACCAATGTTTTGGTTCAGAGCTGAACACAGTGAACCATAACATTCTGGAGTCCAAGGAGATGAGACTTTATCTATACAACTGACCTAAGTGTCTCCTAACAGGCTCCAAGGCTGACCTAGAGTCTGAGAGATAGACACACAAGATAGGCATATATGACCTCTCAATCTTTCCCATTAATATTACAACTAAAGACCCAACATTCCCTCACACATACAATTAAAATAATCAAATCTTTTCTGTTTAGTTGAATGTATTTATCAGACTCTTACCTCAGTGACATTGATTCTGTAGGAGTTTGGATTAAAGACTGGAGGGTTATCATTCACATCTACCACAACTACAGTAATAACCATGGGCATCTGAAAGAAAAAATACACAAATGTTATATTGATATTTATTTTACATGATTGCTTATTATTGGTAGTATTTTACCAAACTTTATAAATTATATAAAAAAAAAAAAAAAACTAAGAGAAATAAAACAATTCACTGAAACGCTTGAGCTGCAGACTGAATGTTTAAAAAAGTTACACATTACACAGGTGTTTTTATAGTCTGTTGTCTGTATAACCTACTAAAATATAGACCAATAGAAACCCTAAAGAGTCATCCAGAACCTGTACAGCCTCTTCAACAAACTTTATACCTTCCCAAGCAGCAGGTGAACATCCTCACACAACTGTGTGTTTGTTAGCACCTGGAAAACTTCTTCAAGAGCTTGAACTGCATTTAAAAGAACTGTTCAGACTGCCTTTTACAACATTGCCATGCACCTGGAAATAACTTTCTCATTATCATATATTACATGTACAATCTTTTAATTTAATTTAATTTCAAACATTTTATTTGAGGATAAGTCCCTTGAGATGTAGCATGAAAAAGTAATTTTTTTTTAACGTATATAATACGGATACCGGACAGAAACATTACGGAGGGGAGGAGTTTCGGAGGCAAAACGGACATTACGGAGAATCACATAGGAATGAATGGACTTTCGCTCGGATCTGGATGGATCGCATATGAGAATGTACGCATGTGGAAACGAGGCGTTAAGAACCCAAATAGCCCTTTAAGAGGTCCCAGGAAAAAGGGCCCTATGTTTTGTTTTGCTTATTTTTTTTTTATTCTTCCTCCCTCATTTTTGTTAAGTCTTGCATTTTGGGACAATACACTCATTCATTGGAACACACTGCATGCTGCCTAACAAGATAGTTTGATTACACTACAGAGTGGGAAAAAAAGTTTCTATTAGAACAATATAATGCTTTTACCGTGCCATGTGTGGCTGGATTCGTGCAGATTAATCTCAGAGTATGAATTTGTTCTTCTGCCTGTGAACAAAACAAGCATCATACTCAAAAGTGTTTTTCAAAGATACGTTATTAAATTGAAATGTGGGGTCGGATCTGGTTGTCGACATTACCTCAAAGTCCAACGCTTTTGTAGCTATCAGCTGGTTTCCTTCAATCTTGAATAGGTCGTTTGTGGGAGGGTCTAAGGCAACTGTCACCCCTGGTTGGAGAGTAATACTCACCACGACAGCATTTACCGGGTTGTTTTCGTCAATGTTCACAGATGGAGGTGCAGAACAAACTGTTGGGAGAGTAGAATAACTTAGCTGTCACAGTTACAAGAATTGAGTTAATCCTGTTTGTTTGTTTTCTTGTCCAAATTCAGATTAGAAAGTGGATATCAGATTCATCTCTGTGTGTCCAGTACAGAGGTGCTCGCTTAAAGGTGTAGTCAGCGATTCTGGAGAATGCTTGTTGTCAAAATCCCTTTCTGTCAGTGTTAATTCAAAGCCTAGGGTCTGTAAACTAAACGGGCATGTTGCTAGCCATTTTTATATACCCTTTTATAGACCCTAGGCTGTGTATTGAAAAAGTTACATGTAGGGTGTGGTTTTATGCTGCATTCACTTGATATGGGAATTGCCACCGGCTGTGACACCACCCAGGTTTTTAGTAAGTTTTTCAAACACTCTTGATAAAAAATTAAACTCATTACTTCCTATGTATCTATGTAAAAGTTCATTCTAATGTTGAAATGTTGATAGTGGAAATGTGACTGAAAGTCAACAGCTGGTGCTGCAGCTTGCGTGGATACCGGTGTCAGGTCAAATTCTGTTTCGCAACAACTCCAGTGCCTAACCATAACATACACACTATCACCTTAGCAACAGTACAGGTAACACAGTTCAAATGTAAAGAACAACCCAATACGTGAAGGAAACATCCTTTCACGCTAGTGACAGTCCATATGCAAAATATCAGTCCTTTTTTCATCCAACTTAAATATTCACTAAAATGTTAACCATTTTAAACCGATCTCAGGTCAGTTTTATGTTGAATCCCAGTGTTTTGGTTAATTTAAGCAAAGACGGTATCCACACTGTGCCAACGAGTCGGTCTGAACAGGAAGAAACGTTATATAATTATACTGTAACATGGCGGATGCTTCTGCCACTGCAATCTATAGGCGTCACTGTGTCTTTATTGGATTTATTTCAATCATTTATCTAGTAACTTTGACCTGTTGTCCAAATCAACAAAGTTTACCCGCACTGCCCATCAAGCCTCGTTTGGTTATACCATCAACAATGTACCAGATGAAACATCACATTTTCTGACTGTTTTGATTTGAGTTCAGACAGCGTGACTGGACGAAGATGTCACTACAAATCAATTTGTTTTGACTTGACACTCAAACTTCAATTAAGCTGCTGCATCACGCTGTAGAATTGTGTTATAGATTAATCAACATAATAATCCTTTGTTATGACCAATCAACAACCCACATAACCAGAAATTGAAGTGAAGAAACACTTATTGTAAGAGTCTCCACCTCTCTTTGGCCATATACTTTACAATGCAGTCCTTTGATATCAACTACTTCCTCTAGTCACCTCTTCATCTAATTTGATTCAACTAGGACGTTATTTCTCCAAATCTACACATTATGAGTTGTAAGAATTGGTCTGTCTGTATCACAGGTTCAAGTTTCCCCACTGAGTTTGTTCTTTAAAGTGACACCATCAGTCTGATAAAAACAACAAGGAGAACCGGCAAGATTTACTTACTCTGGGCCTCTGCGGACAGTTGAAGCAGAATTAAAAGTAGAAAGCCGAAAGACGTCCTACAGTTGATGTTTGGATTATTCCCCTCCATGTCTCCCTCGGTCCTGTCTGAACTGATCCTTGTTCGTCTCTGTTCATTGCTTATCTGTTCGGCTTTATGGCAGCGGTGGACTTTTCCCCCGTCGTAAAATCATAACACGTCTGTTTGCCGAGAAGTCATATAAGATCTTTTTCTCTGTGACTAATTGTCTTTCTACGTGATTGGTTTGACTTAAAGCAGAAGTACAAACAAATAATGATAGCATAGCATTCGTAAGGTTTTTCGACCTCCTCCCACTGTATCTTTATCAAGAGTTGGTGTGTCCTCCGTGTATGGTTGACAACAATGATGGCACAAACACACACATGACAACACATGAATACAGAAAAGAAAACTTCGACATCATGGATGTGGAAGGTTAGATTTCTATGGTTCTCACACATCCCAAAAAACTATTTTTTTTTGTTTAAAAATCACAAAAACTGATTATTATATAGTACCCTGTCCTAGTCCAAACCTTGAACCTTTATTTATACAGGTAAATTCCAACTTAGCAACTTAGGGTTCAGTGTCTATATTCAATATTTTAAATTTTATTAATTTTTTTGGTTTAAATGGATTTCATAGCCAGGAAGCTTAAGGTTTAAAAAAGACATTTAACTGTAACTTACATACTTTAAGATTTCCTTTGAAATCCTAAATTCAGTAAAAGTGTATATGTATATTTTTTCCTCGTCACCATAACACATCTGGCTTTAATACTAAATGAGGAGCTACAGTGCTGCTTGAAAGTATGTGAACCTTTTGAGCCTTTCGGAATTTTATTTAGTTTAACCATTATTTATAATTTTTTATCAATACCAGTATTTTTTTATGTAATAACAGATGTGTGTTTATCAATTCCACATTTTTTTTTTCCAGAAATCAATTGTTAAAACAAATTATTTGCCAACTTTTGTATGTGCAAAAGTAAGTGAACCCTGAGCTGCATTGCAAATGGACCAATGTAATGAGATATCTTTAGGGAATAAATTGGACGGCACTAGATAAAATAGTGATCAAACCAGGTCTGTTTAGGCTCACTAAACCCATACAGGTTGGACAAGAGGAAAGGAAATCTCAGAGGATCTCAAGAAGAGAGTTGTGATGTTGCACAATTGTCTGGGGACAGCTATAAATTAATTTAAAAAAAGTTTGAGCTCCATCGGTCCACAGTGAGGCAAATCATCTACAAATGGAGTGCTCTGAGAGTGACTGAATATCTGCCTAGAAGTGGTCTCCCTTCAAAAATATCCACAAGTGCCACAAGAAAAGTGATTTTTCAGGTAAAAGCCAACCCATTTGCTCCATGAATAATGGTGAATAATTAACTAGATATTTTTCCTACCACAGGCTAAAAGACATACTGAAATAAATTGTATTCTTTGTAAAAGGTTTGAATACTAAAGTATATTTATGTCTATGCGCCCTGCACACAAGATATAAGAATTTGGGAAAATGTATCAATTAAAACTCTTCCACTGGCCCACTGCAGTACTAGAACTGACCACTAGGGGTCCACATAAAGGTTGGTCTTCATTCTTGCATTTCAACCTCTGCTTTCAACCACGCTGATCTCAACAGCCTTCCTTACTTTTACACATATATAACACAACATCTTTTATAATCAGGTCACATTACATTAATTAAAAAGTATTTACAAAATAATTAAGGATTTTTAAAAGGTTAAATTTTCTCAAAAAATAAAATCCTGACTCACAGAGAAAGGCTTATAAAATGTATTCAGATTCATAATTATTTGACTTTTATGCATCTTTCCATAAAGGTGTTCCTAGTCCTGAATCACTTTTTGAATCACATACTCATGGTACAATCACTGCAAAGAAGGTCACAAAATACAGGTGTCACTAAAATTGAGCTAACCCTAAAACTAACTTTGTGGTCTTGGGACTTACTACGGTCAAGCCAACAGTCAAGAAGAAAAAGTCAAGGTACAATTCAGGTGAGTGAAATCAAAACGTAATAGTCTAATAGCAACCTACTGTTAAAGCATACAGTCTATGTACAGTAATTACAGGGCTGCCAAGTTTCACAAAAAGTTTGGAGTGAGATTTTTTGGCCGAGGGATCCAAAACCGTGTCCTCTCCCCACCCACTCATTTTTGCTAGTGTCCTGTGAGTTTATATATTGTTCATAATAAATCAGAAATAAAAGACAATTGGAAAATGTGATAACACATCAAAAATCTTATTAAAATAAACAAATTCATAAATTGCAAAGTCGTAGGACAGGTTTTAATTAAACATTGGGTGTGGACATATTATAAGTGGGTGTCTGGAGGTCCCTGGGGGGGGGCTCGCCTCCCGCTTCGAATGCACAGTGCACATCAAAGCATAACGTTAATGCGCGTTCAGAAAGAGGAAGTCACGGCACTCATGTCTGTTAGCTTTTCAAAATTAGAAATTCAAAAAATAAAAGTCCCGCAAAACAAATGTTATTTTGGGGATTAATTTCTCCGCGTGAGAAATTTGAGGTGTGGCGTGTGAGAGTGTGAACTGGTTGATTTGCGTGTGTCTCACGGCCAAAGAGTGAGACTTGGCAGCTATGGTAATTAATACATTTAAAGGTGAAGTAAGCGATTAGAAGTGTTAAATCGCTCTTTATTCATACAGTGATCACTTACATAGTGTGCGTGTTTCATAAAGCCGGTCTCTCAGTCAGCTGCTCTGCATGTAATCGGCAAAGAAACTTTTCGGGGATCCCGAAACTGATATCCAATCACAAGAGAGAACGCTACTAACCGGTACCCGTCTCACTGCCGGTGTACGCGCAGAGCGACAGATGGGTGAATTTTTATGCACCTCCAATGGCGGAGCAGGTAAAAATCCTTCCCAATGTCTGTTTTGATGGTTTTTATCATGTTTTATCACACTTTCTTATCTGAGATGATGCTAGATATCTATGGAAGATTTTATTGGACTTTAATATCTGTGAAAGCAGTGACAGGAAGTTAGCTAAACTGACCATTCCGCTTATTGAACCTTAAATTAATTAATTAACCAGGATATCTAGGAAGATTATAGTTTCTAACCAAATTTGAGGCAACGAGTTTTGTAGCTAACTGTCTAGTAGCAAACTAAAGGTTAAGGCTTACACATTAGTCAACCAGAGTTGAAGCAAATGGTTCTTTCTTTCCATAAACGATTTTTATACAATCCTTGGACAGAGGACATATGAAATTACATAAAAAAATACAAAACATTCCAAAAATAGTTACAAAATAGACAACTACACAAATATTACACCTTAATATGGACAACAACGGTCAGACACACTGCATGTACACATAGAAAAACCCAAAAGGAGCAGCCTAGCTACCAAACAAACAAGGCCATCCTCTAGCCGTCGGGAAGCGATTCAAGATTATTAAAGTGAGAAATGAAGGGGGGCCACCTTTGGTCAAATTTGTATAAAGAGACTCTCAGGGAATATTTAATTTTTTCTAGCCTGACAAAGAACATGACATCACTCAACCATGAAGATGAGAGGGGAGGCTTTGAAGACTTCCACTCAAAAAGTATCCTTCTCCAACCTACAAGAGAGGAGAAAGTAATGACATCTGCTTGCGCTCTTGATGAGGTAGAAGGCACCAAGGGGACCCCAACAATGGCTATCAAAGGCCATGGCTGAAGATTTAGCTGCAGGACGTCAGATAATGTTTTGAAGACAGAACACCAAAAATGGTTCAGTCTTGGGCAGAGAAAAAACATGACTGTGGTTAGCCGGGGCAAAGCCACACCTGTTGCAGCTATCGTCAAAGTCAGGTTATATTTCTGCCAATTTGGCTTTAGAGAAGTGTGTTCTATGAAATACCTTAAACTTTATGAGCCCAAGCTATTAACAGGATAGGCTATAAGAGGCTAATAGTCTTCTTCCTAACCAAAGTTCAAGCTACACATTTAGTAGCTACCTTAAGATAAAAAGAAAAGGCACAAACATTAGTTGACCAGATTGAACAGTCTAGTAGAAAAGTTAAGTTAAAAGCAATAAATCTAAACATGAATAAAGCTTACAGTTCAGCTGCAAAGTAAAGCAAATAGGAAGCTAGGGCTCAATGTTGCCAGGCTCAATGGATGGGATAATATGTCGGGGTAGAAACTTGTCCACATACCCAGATGTTGCTAACTTCCTTGTAGAAAGGCATAGGCTACTAAATGAATACACATGTATTTTCTTCTCTGTATAACATAACTCAACTGGGTTGTAGGCTACAGAGATGAATTGATCGGAATCAGGTACTGTGTTGTATACTTTACAACTGTAATTTTTGAGCATTCAACACTTCATTTCCTGCATTCTGGTGAATTTGTATTTGTAATTTATGTAAAGTAATTGACAACTTTTAGGTTCCCGGTGACAAAAATAGAATAGAATACAATGCAGTAATATCAGGCATTCTGTTAGCTTTTTGATTTGTGAGAGTGAGTTTGCACCACTACCATTAACTGACACTAGACATTTGTATTTGTTATGACCCACTTACTGATGCCAATATAGTCAGAAACTGAAGTTAGACAGATCAAAACAATTATTTCCTTAAAAAAAATAAAAACAAAAAAAAATAAAAAAAATGTGCTGGGGAGGGGGGGCCGCATCCCCCGCACCCCCACTTCCAGTGGTCGTGGTTTCAGCGGTTGTACTGGGCTTGGTTGTTGTGACGATGATGTCAGCAGATGTACTGGGCTTGGTTGTTGGGATGATACTGGACGTGCTGGGTTTGGTGGTGGGCGCGATAGCTCCTGTTGTGACGGCCGGCGTGATCCCACTGTTTGTCGTGATCGGAGGTGAACTGGTGGTGGTGGTCGGACCTGGGAGGAGAGCACACTTTTACATATCAGCTTTCGTGTGCCTCGGAGTGGATCGACACAATGTGAATTTTCACCTTGATTTATTTGCACAAACGTGACACCTGGAGGGTTTTTTTTATCAGCTAACACCACCAACATGCAGTCTAGCTAAATAGAGTTCCTGTCTTTTTGTTTGGTTACTTAACACAACAACGGATTACGAAGCAAAGGATAGTCCAGACAAAGCTACCCAGGATCTTAATTTACACTCTTTTCCGCCAAGGCTAAATTATTGGGAACATTTCTGAAATCGTAAAAAGGTTCCTGGTCAATTGTGGACCCTGAACTGTTTAAAACTAAAAGGAAAGAGAGGTCAGACGCTACTTTGCATAATGTTATAAGCTACAAACTTTTTATTCTGTTTATTCATGTTTGCATGCAATGGATGGTCATGCAGCAGGCCTACATTTGGGATGACGTTGCACTTAGCCATAGCTGAAGCAAAGCCAGAAGTTATCGGTCAACTACTTTTTATTCGTTAGTGCATCGTTTTTTCTTCCTACCTGATTTCACCTGCACTGAGAGCGGAGCTGAGTCAAATTCACTGGTAGACATGTCTGTCGCCACCACCTGGAAGTGTAAAGAAAAAGTAAAGTGTTCAGTAAGAAAATTACCTTTCAATCAGACACTCTTAATTATTGGATTTGTAAACTTACTCTTAGAGATAATGTGGACTCTGGGAGATCCTTCGCCATTAATAAATGGCCGTTAATGATGGAGAAATCACTGCTTCCAGTGACCGTGTAGGTAATATAGGGATTAAGACCCTGTTCAGACAGACATGGAGAAGTTAATGCTGTACATCGAGTAGACATAACGCTCCAAAAAGACTTCTTCAAACGTCAAACTTCCAAAACTAATTTGATGAGTATGGAGTAAAACAGCAGCTTACAGTGTTATGGAGCGCATTTAGCAGATGTTTGCTACTCTGACTCAGAGCTCACAAACCTCGAATGTACTCCTATTGCCACTTTGCATTATGAATTTTTAAACCAAGGTTAAGTTAAGTTTATCAAAGTTGCTTGCTTGGTTACTGGCAACATTGAAATTTGTCTTTGTCGCACATCCCCTCTCAAGACACTACACTCCAGAGGGGTCCTCGCGCAGGGTCAGCCACAGTGCAGGTGTGGCTGAATTTTATCGACACATCGTTTCCACCTCAGCCAGCGGTACATGTTTTGAAAACACCATACTTAATTAGAGAAGTGTACAGAGTTTAGAATCAGTGTTTTACCCCAGTGGCAACATAGTCTGCATCTGTTGCGAGGATGTATAGTGGCTCGTCCTTGTTCTTCTGGTCTGTTGCCATGACGCCCACTCCAGTGATAACGCCTTCGTACAGTGGAAACTGAAGCTTTGGAGGGTGGAGACTCTTCACCTGAACACTGAATGTGACGGGGGTGGTAGCAGACTGAAAACTGTTCGACTTCTGAGTAGCCTGGGAGCGAAAGACAAAACAGATGAAAACTAATTGTCTCTAACCACCAGGACCTCAGTTTTGCTGATTTGCAAGTGAAAAGCAGGACTGTAACTAGGGTTTTAAGTAAGGAGTTCAAGTTCCTACATCAAAGCTCAATTAAAAAATGTACTCAAGTCAAAGTCATTAGTCGTAGCAAATATCTAAGGTACAAAACCTTCCACATTTAGGTTGGACTTAGATTTTAGATTAGACTTTTGAAAAATGACATATGGTTGTAGCATTAGAACAAGAAGTAAGAACAACATAAACACAAGGTTGAAACCTTACCAATACTGTCAGACTGATGGGCCCCAACAAATCGGTGGCTTTCAGCATTGTGATGTTCCCCGTGTTTGGGTCGATCTGGAAGAGACCGCCTCCATCTCCTAAAATACAAACAAAGTGAACTGCTTCCATCTGCCAATAATGAATAACCTATTGCTATGGACATAGAGAATTAAAGATTGATCAAAAACAAACCACTGCTTTAGGATTATAATGAAAGGCTGATTACCGCCCAGGAACGAGTATGTTATCTCATCATCTATCCCGGAGTCTCCATCGATGGCGTAAATCGGTCCTGGTTCCAGTGGTAAAGCTCCAGGCTGCACAGAAAGTAACAAAATGGGTAGGTAAATGGACTCCACTTCTATAGCGCTTTTCCCTGGTTTTTCACAGACCCAAAGCGTTTTACATTGTTTTGCACACATTCACCCATTCACACACACACATACACCGATAGCCGCAGAGCTACCACGCATGGTGCAGGCAAACTATCAGGAGCAATTTAGGGTTCAGTGTCTCTTTGTCCAGGGTCACTTCCACATAATATGGTGGTGAGGCAGAGGATCGAAGCACCGACCCTGCACTCCAGTGAACGACCGCCCTTCCCACTTCGCCAAAGCCGCCCCAAATAGGGTAGTCCTCCTCTAATTTCTGCTTCAGACTAAATGCTTGTAAACCAACAATAACGCACACTTTCGTAAGGGATTGGTCAGGTGTATGGAGGTGGGGAAATATTATTTTGAACTTTATCCTTAAGCAACACTGAGGAGACACTGTCTGAAAGTATGCACCCAAATGTAAAATTCTTGGCTACAAGTCTGCAAAAACTTAGAAAAGACACTATAGATGTGGTCGGACAAACAGTTTTAAGCATTTCCCGATTGCAGTCAGGGAGTTTGCTTAATGCTACTAAAGGATGAGACAGTCCAGTTTCTTGGACTTTCCAGATAAAAACTGAATCCAGATGTCCTTCCGTCTGGACTTGTGGACTGGATGAGTGGTGGGTTTGACAGACATTTACATTCAGACAACATTGTTACAGAGCACATGTATCGCACCTCTTGTTCATTTAAGTTGACCCTGCCGGTGTACCCGTCACCCTGACAGATCACAGCAGGCCCTATCTCGTGCTTTTTGCAGGGCTGGAACCACGGCGGTCTGTTGTCCAAGTCTAAGATGTCGACCATGATGGTGGCGGTGGCGGTAAACGAAGCCTTGCTACTGGCTGGTTCAAACGGTGTGTCCTTCAGAAGCAAGAAGTGACAGAATCAGATTACCTTATTTTTTTTTCAGTACAACATGGATACAGACCCAGAGGAAAAATGTAATGCTCCAAGCTTTCTCTTCTACAGCTCAGGAGACAAATTTGAGATTCTCATCTCAGCCTCATTTTAGTCTCTTTTTTGTCTGAAATGTTTCTCATATGTTTCTCCTAAAATCCACTAGGAGAAATAGGTGAGACAGAGTTACTTTTCTCAATTCAGTGTTTTTAATGGCTCCTTTGTTTCTCCTTTGGAAAAGAAAGTCAACAAGAAATCATATTATAATTTCTGCCTTTATTTATGAAGGTTAATCCCATCTTTATCAATTACCATTTACACATACATAGAAATTCAGGGTTCAGTGTCTTATTGCAGGTCATTCCGGCATGTGGCGGGACACGGGTTTTGAACCACTGACCTATCGGTTGTGGGTTTAATGCTGTACCCACTTTGCCACAGGCAAACAACCCTTAACAGCAATGAAAACTTTCTTATAAGTCTGAGAATTCAATGAGTGCTTGTGGAGAGCTCTTCATTGGCTCCATCTGAGCTTAGTATGAGATGCAGAAACTGAGAGTAGATTGAGTTTAAAGAGAGAGCTCTTTGATTTCTCTGCCTGAGATCACAAAGAGACACAACAGTTGAGAAACTCTGAGAATTAAATGAGAGTCTGATGAGATCTCTTCTGAAACTTAAAGGAGACTAAATTGAGATTTAGTGCATATTATTGCTCCGGAGAAAAAAACGAGAGAAAGGAGAAATAAACCTCAGTCTCAGTTTGGTGTCACACAGATCTCATAGTTGTCTAAGAGAAGTAAATGAAACTTGTTTGAAATCTCTTTTCGAATTTTCTTTTCCTCTGGGGAATGACAGGTCAACAGAGACACTACTAAAACCCTATAGTCTTGTTTTCATCCTGCATTTTTTATTTATTTGCAATATTTGTCACAGTCATGGTAGCCGAACTCACCTGAACTTTTAATAACAGTGAGACATTTTTCACTGTGTCGTAGTCGAGAGGCGTCTCAACGAGGATTACCGGGGTGTTAACCGACGACAGTTTAAAACCGTTTAAAGCCTGCAGAAATGAAAATGGACAATTAAGAATGTCTCTTAAACTAGCAGTTTCCCCCTGCTTTCTGTCTTTTTGCTAGGCTAGGCTAATCACGTCTGTCCTGAGCCCACTTGTTCAAAAGTAAATCTCAAAAAGCAATCTCTAAAAGAAAAAAAATTCTGAAATCTGATTAGATTTTGTAATCCAGTTTTGGTTCCAATGTACGTAGATAAATCCTTCAGTATGTGTCTCCGAAATTTTTTAGTAGAATTGGGATACATTTTTGATCCAAAATGTAAACTAGATTACCTGATCCTGGATAACGACGAAAGGGATTTCCAAAACTGGATCATTCTGATTCAGATTGAACTTTTAAACTACTGCCTGTTCTGTGTCATATCCCCCTGAAGGTAGCTTATATTTCTCTTATTATTATTTTTGACAGATTTGGAGACCCAGCGTTTATTGTTAGAATGAATGGAAATTGATTTCCGGGGGATGATCATCTGTTCATAAAAAGAAATGTACGCAGACACAGATTCCGTTAGTTCAAGGGGTTTACAAAACTGTATCATTCTGATTCAGATTTAACTTTTAAACAACTGGGGCCTATGTGACTCTGGGAAAGACAAACAATAAGAGGATGGACCTTAATGTTGGACCTACTGTTAGATAATAATTTAATTAATAAACATGAGGTCTTACGGATTCAGATGTTAGTGTGTAGTAGAGAGTGCGAGTGTCTTTGTCTGTGGCAGGGAAACGACCCACGCTTGTGCCTACAGGAGACATCTGGAACAAAACACGTACAAATTATCTAGTGGAGAAATTTGCTTAGATATAAAGTACATACAATCAAAATAGGAGATAAAGTTGCAAGTGTATTCAGAGAAACTTTGATCTTAAAAATGAAACCATTAAAACAACGTTTTGTCATAAGTTTATGGAAATATTTTGCTTCTGTAAAGCAACAAGCAAACAAATAAAGAAACTATCAAATTGAAAATGATGAACAATCATTTCTGTTTAGTTGAAAGTATTTATCAGACTCTTACCTCAGTGACACTGATTCTGTAGGAGTTCGGATTAAAGACTGGAGGGTTATCATTCACATCTCCCACAATTACTACAATAACAACGAGCAACTGGAAGAAAAGAGACACATGTTATATTGATATTTATTTTACATTATTGCTTATTATATGTAGTATAGGATGTTCTATATAATGTATAAATGACATAGAATTAAAACTGTAAGAGAAAAAAACAATTCACTACGAAAAACACGTGAGCTGCAAAGTTACACATTACACAAGTTTTTTTTATTTTGTTGTCTGTATAACCTACTAAAATATAGACCAATAGAAACCATAAAGAGTCATCCAGAACCTGTACAGCCTCTTCAACAAACTTTATACCTTCCCAAGCAGCAGGTGAACATCCTCACACAACTGTGCCTTTGTTAGCACCTGGAAAACTTCTTCAAGAGCTTGAACTCCATTTTCAAAAACTTGTACAATCTGTTCGAATGGCCTTTACAACATTGCCATGCACCTGGATAACTTTCTCATTATTATATATTACATGACCAACCTTTTCATTTAAAATGTTTTATTTGAGGATAAGCCCCTTGAGATGTAGCATCTCATTTTCGAGGGGGTCCTCAAACGGTCAAAGAATTCTCAAGCCTCTGTAGGACCAATTCAATTTTCTAAAGCCCCTATTGTAAAACGCTGTACAACCTTCTCAATGCACTGTATAACCTAGCTAAGCCCCCTGGAGAACTTAAGCTTTTTCAGGCTCAGAAAACTTTAAGTACATCTGTTAAAGCCCATAGGGAGCATCCTGAATTATCTAGATAACCCTTCAATCGTATTTTGAACATCCTCATGAATCTTTAGAACCTCAATAACCTGCACAGCCTCCTCAAACCCCAGAGGCCTGTTTCAGGTAGCTGGTTTTGAGGCAACCCAGAGTTTGTTCGCTCTGAGTTAGTGGATACTCTGGGTTTTCCGTTTCAGGTAGCAGGTTTAGCGCAACCGAGAGTCAGTTACTGCGGCAACATACGCCGTGGGTCTAACCTGCTCGGTAAGTGGTTAGACCTACCCTGAGTTTGTTTTCACTTTACGCTGCAGCTCCGACTGAAGAAAGAGTGTCACTGTCACACGCGTCCATGTACAGTTTGAAGCAAAATCACTCCAAAGAAATCTCCATCGGGATGTTTTTATCATGTACTGATGATTTTACGTTTGACCGATTATTTATCTGATCAGTATTGTTCTCAGCCCTCGGTCCGTTCATATAGGCGGCCACCTAACACATCGTGACATGCTCTACATTCAGATTAATAAATTTGTATTTGTATTGATGAGCCTCGTTAAATAGCCTAATATGAATATAAAATTATATAATAATTTAAACTGTTATCACTTGAGGAAAATGGATCTGGTAATAATTCAGGCTCTTAAATGGAAACTGTCACCTAATGTGTACTGCACAGTATTAGGCTATAGCTTGCCAACATATTATACAGCGATAAAACACTGTCAGCAATGCTGTGCCGCGCCAGCTTAATACTTTACTGCTGATATGCGTAACTTTTTAAAATAGACTATGGCTTCTCATACGGAAGCAAAATGATTCTCTTGACAAAAAATGTTTGCTCTGTTTTTTTCTGAATTGCCGAGGAGATTAGATCAGAGTTATGAGACAATATCCCCGTTAATTCTTCTCCGTACCATATGCTCATTCGTTAATATTTCTAACTCTAGTGGGAGGAGAAGTGGGAGGATCAATCATTTGGTTCTCCTGTTTCCATGGTGAATCATGTTATCAGCGATCCATTGACGATGGCTTTGACGTACACGCTCCACCCAGAGTGAACACGCTCAGAGTTGATTGACCCAACGGTGATCCACTGTTCTGAAACCGAAAACCCGGAGTTGCTTCTCAACCCTGCGCTCTGAGTTGACCAACTCAGAGCGCAGGATTCAACTCAGAGTATGTAAAACCAGCTACCTGAAACAGGCCTCTGGAAAGCCTTCTAAAGCATCTGAATAACAAGCACTTGCATATCCTTCTCAAGAACATGTTAAACCTGCTCGAGCACCTACAGAACCTTATCAAGAACCCAAAATTGCTTCATCAAGCCCTTCAAGAGGTCCCAGGAAAAAGGGCCCTATGTTTTGTTTTGCTTCTTTCTCTTTTCAAGTCTTGCACTTTGGGACAATGCTGCCTTAAAGCAGCTCCGAGTAACAATAAATATCTTTTAAACAGCCTCATGTTTCCTTTCATAATCATAAATTACCGTTAACAGCAAACGAGACCATCAGTGCAAAGAAAGACGTTTTTAAATAGTTTTTATTACTGCTTTTGGTCTGGTCGCACACCCAGTCCGATTTTCGGTTCGCTCGTGCATGCTCAATGGTCACATATTCGTATTGGTCGCAGATTTCAGTGTATCGCAGCAACGCGATTTGAGAAGCCTATCCCTCCAGGTGAGGGAAGGGGAGCGGGAGCCTTGTTTGAGACAGTTATTTGTCATCATAATGACTGATAACGGGGCTGAACCATCAAAGGAAAAAAAGAAAATGCAATGAAGAAAAGCTAAAAGGGAGAGTGATAGGCGGGCGGGAGGGCGTTGCCAAGCAACGTATACATAATTTCACAGAGCGAACCAAGACTGCAGTGTTTACTCCTAAATGAATGAGCGGTAGCCTACTAAAACAAAGTTTACTTTGCCTCACCAGCATCATCAGATGACCATTATTCATCTGAAATAGTCATTATTTACAACAACATAAACACATTACCTCATCGTGATCCATACTAACTGCCGTCTCTCGTTCATTCGCTTTCTGTGAGGACACGTAATCTTTCAGCTCCGTGAGAGGTGACACTGCATCAACTCATTGCAATCAGGTGTGTGTAGCACTGACTGGCATAAGTTGATGCTGTGTCACTAACCGAAACACCGAAAAGAGTCCGGTGCCCTCACACTTTCAACACACGGACATGCACTATATTGCGTTGAATCTCGCACGCCCGGCACAAGCTAGAAAACAGCTTCACGACAGCTGGCGTCGTAAAAATACTACCGCTTTTGTCCAAAGGGGCCGCCAACGTGCCATGTTACTCGTAGTGGCTTTAACAAAATAGTTTGAAAACACTACAGAGTGGGAAAAACAAGTTCCAATTAGAACAGTATAATGCTTTTACCGTCCTGCCTGTAGCTGGATCCGAGCAGATGAGTTTCACAGTATGACTTATTGCAGCCTGTGAACAAAACAAGCATTATACTCAAAAGTATTTTTCATGGATTAGTTATTAAATTGAAATTTGGGGTTGGCGACATTACCTCAAAGTCCAACGCCTTTGAAGCTATCAGCTGGTTTCCTTCAATCTTGAATAGGTCGTTTGTGGGAGGGTTTAAGGTAACTGTCACCCCTGGTTGGACAGTGATATCCACCAAGACAGCATTCACCGGGTTGTTTTCTTCAATGTTCACAGTGATAGGAGCAGAACAAACTGTTGGGAGAGTAGAAGAACATAGCTGTCACAGTTATAGAAACATTACAGAAGTTTAGTTAATCCCATTTGTTCTTTTTCTTGTCCAAATTCAGATTAGAAAGTGGATATCAGATTCATCTCTGTGTGTGCAATAGAGAGATAAGAGGTGATCGCTTAAAGGTGTAGTCAGCGGTTTTGGAGAATGCTTGTTGTCAAAATCCCTTTTTGTCAGTGTTAATATGAAAAGCCTAGGTTCCGTAAACGGGCATGTTGCTACACAGTAAACAACGTGTAAGATGTAAGATGTAAATACCTGGAAATGAAAGCTGAAATGTTGATCTGTTGTCTCATATTCATATTTTGGTGTCAAACCCAAATGTTTCATGTCTACAGCAAAAATAAAGGAATTGGCCTCAATGTTCCAATACTTTTGGAGGGGACTGTACCAGGTGAAACGACAATGTTTTGATTTGAGTACAGACAGTGCTACTGGACGAAGATGGGTCACAACATAGCAAATAGTTTTGAGTTCAATTTCAGCCGCTGCAACACACTGTTGACTTGTGTTCTATATTAATCAACATAATAATATTTTATTATGACCAATTAACAACACCCACATAGCCAAAAATTTAAGAGAAAAAAATACTTATTGTAAGAGTCTCCACCCCTCTTTGGCCATATACTTTACAATGCAGTCCTTTGATATCAACTACTTCCTCTAGTCACCTCTCCGTCTCGTTTTATTCCACTAGGATGTTATTTCTCCAAATCTACACATTATGAGTTGTAAGAATTGGTCTGTCTGTATCACAGGTTCAAGTTTCCCCACTGATTTTGTTCTGTTGAGTGACACCATCTGTCTGATAAAAACAACAGGAGAACCGACAAGATTTTACTACTTACTGTCCTGGGCCTCTGCTGACAGTTGAAGCAGAATTAAAAGTAGAAAGCCAAAAGACGTCCTACAGTTGATGTTTGGATTATTCCCCTCCATGTCTCCCTCGGTCCTGTCTGAACTGATCCTTGTTGGTCTGTTCTTTGCTTATCTACTCGGCTTTATGGCCATATGGACTTTTGCCCCTTCCTAAAATCATAACACGCAAGTGTGGCACTGTGTATTAATTATTTATTATCGTAGTAGCGCCAAAGTAGTCATTTAGAGGAACACAGCCAATGTAATGAGAGCGCAACTTTAAGGTCAACAACTGTTTTTATATTTCACACAGGAAATAAAAGTGTTGGAGAAGAAAGAACCAAGCTACATTCATATACCTGTAACATATTTGGCGAGCTAGCCAGGAGAAGAGGCGAGCGAGTGACCATCACTATCAACCCCCTTCTTCCCAAGGAGTCGAGCCTTCATCAAACTTCAGGAAGATGGACGCCAGCCAGCTCCTGCGTGACAGTGTGAGTGCACTCTTATGGCAGCTGGAGGAAGAGTCACTCAGGGATGTCTGCAAGTATTTGAAATGTGACGGCCTGGACAGGGGAGAACCCTGCAGCAAGCCACGAAGGGCACTCACCAAAATGGCAGAGAGCGTGTTGGATGAGATTGAGGAAAAGCAAGAAGAGGATGAAGTCAGTCAGTTCATCACTGACCTACTAACATTCATCGAGAGCTCTGGCTACAGTGGCCCACGCGTACAACTGCACAAAGATCGAGGCAACAGGCTACGCACCTTACCACCTTATCTTTGGACGCTCTCCTCGCCTGCCCATGGATCTGCTGTTCAATCTTAAACAAGATGAGGCCCATGAGACGTACGATGACTATGTGAGTCAGTGGAAAAAGAAAATGCAAGATGCATACCAGATTGCTGCCAAAACAGCTGACAAGGGAGCAGTTCGTGGAAAGACCCACTATGACAGGATAGTGCAGGGAAGAGACCTCCAGCCAGGCGACTGAGTTCTCCTCTGAAACCTAACCCCCAGAGGTGGGCCTGGCAAGATTCAGTCCTACTCGTATACCTGTAACACACGTCTGTTTGCCAAGAAATCATATAAGATCTTTTTCTCTGTGACTAATTGTCTTTCTACGTGATTGGTTTGACTTAAAGCAGAAGTAAAAACAAATAATTATAGCCTATAGCATTTGGAACGTTTTTCGACCTCCTCCCACTGTATCTTTATCAAGAGTTGGTGTGTCCTCCGTGTATGGTTGACAACAATGATGGCACAAACACACACATGACAACACATGAATACAGAAAAGAAAACTTCGACATCATGGATGTGGAAGGTTAGATTTCTATGGTTCTCTTACACATCCAAAATACAATTAGATTTAAATGTTATTAATAATAGCCTACTCATTTCCACTTGTCATATTCAAACCATTGTGTGTGTGATAAATATCTCTCACGCTGGCTGTCGTCTTTTCATTCTCTATTGATTCATACACTAACCATGTATGTAAAATGTAGGGATTTTCATATACATTCCAGTCCGGTTCCAGTGTTGAGAGGTAACAGTCAAGTTATACTGCATTAGTTAATGATAGGTGCTAGAATATTTATTAAGAAAATATAAGCAACATCTGCATATACAGTCCCCTCCATAAGTATCGGAACAGTGAGGCCAATTCCTTATGTTAATCAGGGGCAAGAAGTGAAAGGTGTTAGACTGGCTAAGTCAATCTCCAGACTTAAACGCTATAGAGCATGCTTTTTACCTGCTAAACAGGAGACTTAAGAGAGTAACCCCCTAACACAAACAACAACTGAATGAGGCTGCGGTGAAAGCCTGGAAAAGCATCACAAAAGAAGAATGCAAAAGTTTGGTGATGTCAATGGGTCACAGGCTTGATGCAGTTATTGCAAGCAAAGGATTTGCGACAAAATAGTATATTTTATTCACTTTAATTTATTTAAAGTCTATCTGTTCCAATACTTCTGCTCGCCTAAAAATGTGGTGTTCCTTTACAAATAATGATATCTTCTCAGTTGTGTATCAGATCCAGATGTGAATACCTGGAAATGAAAGCTGAAATGTTGAGCTATTGTCTCATATTCATATTTTGGTGTCAAACCCAAATGTTTCCAGTCTACAGCAAAAATAAAGGAATTGGCCTCACTGTTCCGATACTTATGGAGGGGACTGTATAGACATCTTGACCTGTCTTTAACCGCAACATCCTAGCATTTTATTGCTTATGATTTAATAATTAATGGCCATTTCTAGACCAAAATTCGACCCACAGTTCTCTTTTATCTGAAAGGGACCAGTCCATTGATAGTGGGATACCATTCATGGAAAAACTAACCACTTTCCTTACTGAAGTATAGTAACAATACAAAAATGTAACACACTCCATCACGAGAAAAAGATACAAAATTATTATTAGCTAAATGTAGCTGTAGTTGCTCTGCAGTAAAATGTAATTATTAATACAGATAAATGCTTTTTTCAAGATTTTCTATTGCACCAAATTTAATTTCAGTAAATTTTCTCTCGTTTCTTTGTTTTTAGTTTGAATCGAAAAACTAAACATTTGCCTGTTTTATAATTTTTGTCAGTCCTTCATCAACGTGCATGTAAAGTGTAAACAGTGTGTGTAAATGTGAAATCCTCCATACAGATATCAAACACACTCAACACATGAAGTACTTCATAAAACATATTTTTAATAACAAAGATTTCTGTGTCTCCACATTAAATATGATAACAGCTCGACTCAGAACATCAGTAACACGTTTGTCCATCAGATATCCTCTCAGTGTTTTCTACAGGTCGCTCGGCCAGTTGTTGTAGATGGACGGACACATGTACTGTTTTAGAAGCTGGTTCACTCTTTCCACGTCTGCTCCCGTTCCGCTGTGGACCCAAACATAGTGACGGTTAATTTATGCTTTCGCTACAACACCTATCCCTAAAAAAATAAATAAAATAAAAATGTGAAATGTTAAATTCATAATTGTTTAAAAACTTTTCTCTTACCATTAAAATTTACCAAATGATTAACTATTTATTTTTGTATCAAAGTAGGTTGAAATGCAGTTATCAGTTTTTTCAAACTTTTATAAGGTAAATTCTCAAGTAGTGTCATCTATTACAGTAGAGATGGGTTCTAATTTATATCAAAAGTTAACGGCATTTAAAAATTAGGGGGTTAATCCTGGGGCAGGGTCGAGAAGAGTCCCATTTACAGGACAATTTGTTAGAAGTCCCACCTCTTCTTTTTTTTAATCAATATATTTATTGGTTTTCCTTTTTTAACAAGAACAAGAACAATACAACAACAGCAACAAACAATACAAATATTCAAACCGTGCTGAAAAAAAACACAAAAAAATATACATACACATATACACATATAGATATACATTTATACACATAAAAAAATGTATAATAAAGTCCCACCTCTTCTTGACGCCCTGCATGCGGCGCAGGAAGGCGCAGATGGAGCTGTGTTTGGCTTTGGATCGGAGGAACTCTGAGTATCTGTTGGAGAACTCGATGTCTCCCAGCTGCCTCCGCCGGTCCAGACCTGACGACAGAAGCTGCCTGGAACACAAGCACATCAAACACTGCGTCAATATGGACACCGACACTACACCAGGTTTACAATGCAAGTTATACATTTTTTTAAACTGCATGATTTAATGATTTGTTGATTTTTATAATATATATATTTTTGAAAATATTTTTATCAATACAACTCCAGTCTTTCTTTCTTTCTTTCTTTCTTTCTTTCTTTCTTTCTTTCTTTCTTTCTTTCTTTCTTTCTTTCTTTCTTTCTTTCTTTCTTTCTTTCTTTCTTTCTTTCTTTCTTTCTTTCTTTCTTTCTTTCTTTCTGTCTGTCTGTCTGTCTGCTGTTCTTGAACAGACTCATCAATGTTATTTACAGTTATTTACCGTGAATGCAAACTGGTAGCAGTTGTAATTACAAGAGTGAGGCTCTATTTTCTGACACAAAAATTGTAAAAGTTTTTATTTTTCCTGTGGGGTAAACTGACCTGAGTCTGGCCTCGAGCAGAGCGTCTCCATGGTAACCCCCCGACAGAGACCACGGTGCGTTCAGGCGTCCGGTCCGAGTCAGAAAACTCTCCAAATCATCTTCATCTCTGAGGTCACATGACAGGAAGACACACAACAGTTAAACCAATACGGAGGACATTCAAAAACTTTACTTTGCCAACCCTTCGATCATTGGCCCGACCGGCTCTACCACATGAGCTCAGGTGTCTGTTATCTCAACAGTAGTTAATAAGTTGGCTCAAATGTAGCGTCTATAGCGTTTTAGTTTAAGCTTCAAAACTTAACAAATCTAGTGAAGACAGTTTCCTTTCAACATTTCCAATTTTCCTTGAACATTTTTTTTTCCAACATATTCATTTTCACAGTGTGTCTGTGAGTTTATTCCAGGTGATTTGTACCTGACAGTTAGTGACATGGTGAGGTGGAGGAGGGCGAACATCAGGAACGCTTGAGTCACACTGACGGACGCCATTGTGATGAAGACGATGAAGGTTTTCTGAAGTGAATATTTCACACCTGGAATCAGACAAAGAAAATACACCCAGAAAATAGCAGAGATTTTAATAATATTATGAAAATTGTACCACCAGTTTGTGATCTAAATGTGACTTTATGTTATAAAAAGACTAAAGGACTAGATATAGAATAGATAATAGCAGTAAATGTGCCTTTGAACCTGAAAAACTATTTTTTTCAAAGATTCTTTTTAAATAGATTTTTTTGAGTGTTAGTAAGATAATCCATAACATTTCATTTGGTTTTGAACATTTGTAAGAGTAGATTTTTTTGTTTTATCTTGAAATACTTGCAACAATTGTCTAATAAACTGTCTAAAGAATTAAAAACATGACATAAATAGTGCAGATGTATGTAACGATGTATGAAATGTGTGTATGAAAATCCTTACCTGGAGAGATCCTTTTCTTAGACCAGGTCAGTTTGGATTACACCTGTAGACTAGCTGTTGGATTGGGGGGCGCCTCCTTTTGTATATGAAGTCCCCCCGCCTACCCCATCCCACTGGCATCGACCCTGTCACTGACATCCCTGTGATTTTATTGGTCTAATTATTTTACCGTGTCAACATGTTTGAGTTAGGAATCAAGATTTTCCAGACATTTATTTTTGTATCAATATATTTATTGGTTTTTCCTTTTTTTTCAACTAGCATTTATTAATGTAATTATTGGATCGCACTTCCCTAATGAGTTCTAATGGCCTGTGAGAGCAGACCATTGTTTGTTCACATGAAATCATCATCAAATCAATGCTACTATTGATCCAAAAAACTCACCTTTTATAGCCTTCTTATTGCCGTGATTTGTGCTACTGTTTGCTCTGTCACAACTGTGCCATGTGGAGAATTAAGAGCGTTTTCGATTTCTATGAGACACGGCTGATAACTCTTAACCCTCTGTAATGATAACATTAATGATAATTGATTTTATTTTAAATAGCGCACTTTAAAATACTACGAAATCTCAAGGTGTTTCTAGTAAAAAGGGTTAAATCCAGCCATATATGTCAATATCCTTCCGACTTTACTGCAGTCTTGAACTGTCAACTGTCATTTTTCTTCTTACCCCTCGCCTTTACACTCTTCCGTATTTAGGCTATGTCAGTTATTCAGACTTTGGCATCATTTCTACAAGCATGTCCGACAAAATGTTTAAAATTGTATTTCCGGGAAAAGTACACAAAAGTATAGTGTAGTAAAAAATACAATTCTCAACAATAATAAATTAACAATAAGCTAACAATTTGCTAACGAGGTTTAATCCAAAAGTACAGCTTCGTCCTTCCTTCATATTTCGTACAAAAACAATCACTAAATCATTCTTTCAGGGGCATTCAAATCATCACTGCACACACAAATAAGAGTTGAATATGTTTTTTATTTATTTTTTATTCCTGATAGTTAACAGCTACAGCAGGGGGTAAAGATCATTTCAGATACAACTTGAGGTCGACTGATTCTGTCTGTACATCAAACTAGTTTTCAGCGTCAGATTTCAATTACAGCGTTCAATTTAAATAAACACATTCCATATTAACTGAAGAAGGCTAAACAAATCACGTTTGACTTTATCAAAATAAATGTTAGTGTGAAATTTTTGATGCACATTTCCTAGTATGAGGTGGACCGAAAAAGGCATACTGTTTAAATATAGACCCGGAAAAACTTAAGAGACCAGCCTGGATTTATCTTCAATCTTCATCTCTACATTACTTATTGAAAATGCTCTTAATGACAATATTTCTATTGTGAATTTGGTAGACATGGTGTCAGTAGTTTATATTATAAAATCAAATGTTAAATTTACTCAAGACATATGCCTCTAAAGGGTAAAACAAGAGACACTGAACATTTGGAGTGGTCTCTTATTTTTTTCCGGAGCTGTATATAGAGGATATTTTGTTCTTCTGCATAACATAACTCAACTGGTTTGTATAGAAATAAATAAATTAGAATAAAGTAAAGTTTACACATTCATAATTGTATCATGAATATCAACTCAGTGCTGTTTACTTTACAACTGTATTTCATCCACAAAACCAAATTTGACATTAGTAAATGGTCCCATTTAACTTCACGCAGCTAAACAAATCATTTTGGACAATCTCAAATCAATTAAAGAGTCCCATCTTTAGCCCTAATTTTTGAGAAAACGAATCATACTAATAGTAAGAATAATCATTATTTTGTATAATGTTGATTTTTTCATTCTACATCTTGTCAGCAAAATATCACACAAGAGATATTTGAATTCTATCTAATGTCAGTTTTTATCTATATTACAATTGATTCAGTGTTTGTTCTCTCTGGTTCAAAAACTCTTTATTGAATTAAAACATTCACAATCTGAGACCAAAACATCAGAGTAGTGCAGAGAAAAACCCAGAAACAAAGAGCCATTGCAAATTGACTTAAAGCTAGCATGCTAATGTAGCTATAGTAGCTTGATAAGTAGCCTGTTTACTACACCATCAAGCCTACAGCACAGATTTAAAAATAAAATAAAAATCATGCACATTATTTTTGTCAGTTTCCTGTTTGACATGGTCCTAAATAATGTAACAAATACACAAAAAAAGTTTGAAAACACTAATTTGATTTGTTTTCATTTAAAGAACAAGAATCGATTGACTGTTAAGTACAATGTTAACAAAGCCATCTGTCATCAGTCGACCTCTGAGTGCACACGTTCAACACGTTTGGTTTGTAGTTGTTGTTTGAGGGTTTTACAGCAAATCTTAAGACTCTGATTGTACATCAAAACAACGTCAAGAGATGAATCAACGTGAGACAGGATGAGCTACAGGTCTTCAGAGGTTCATACAAGCTGAGGGTTGAAACCAAGAAGTTTAATTTAATTTTTCCTTTATTTATCCTCGAAAGATGCAAGTTCAATTGAGGGGTTAACATCATAAGAATGGTGTCGTGGAGCGGATAAGTGCTACAATCTTTCAATTTGTGATACGAGCATGAAAATTGCCATGGGTCACTTGACAACAAAATTGTCCGAGACAAAAAATGAAAAAAAATAAATAAAAAATTATGAAAAAACCCAATACATTTCTATGAGAAATTTTCAAATTCACAATTTCAAATGTGTCGGAGAATTTTCTTGTCAAGTGACCCATATTTTTCTCAAAGAGCATAATGAAAAAAATGACTTCCTTTTCTAATTGTTTAAGTCTTACCCATGGCCCAAATACTATTCCTTAGTAACAGTCCTAGTTTACGTTATATTCATTATTTTAATCATTATTTCTGACTTTTAATCAGGTCTGTAGGTTTTTTTCATACAGATCCTTTTTTTAAATTGGTTCCCATGTTTTGAACCCGTGAAGACCTCTAGGCCGAGCTACGAAATATCCCAGACAAAACAGAACAGCTACATTGTTTAAACCTTGGCTGGTATTTGGTTAGTTTATAGGAACAAGAGAAAAGCTGAGAGCTGATTGGTTGGTTTGAAGCACCGTGTACATTTTTTGTTACGATTCCCTCCTCTGTCAGTTTGAGTCCAGCTCAACGTCAGCAGAGAGGAAATGTTACTGCTGGTTAACACACACTAACAACATCAAAACAAACAAACAAACAGCATCCGTAGTCTGACAGAACAGTGCTAAATACTCAACTACTTTTGCTGCATGCATCTCAAAATTAAAGCCGCCTGTCAGTGTTTTGGGCAAAATAATCAAACTATTTCAAATCTATTTAATTCATGTTTTGAATTAGAATTTCCCCTAGAAGCTGTGATGTAGTCAAACTTCATATTCTTGATTTTGAGATATTCTCAGCACCCTAACAGTAGTGTAGCTTGTAAAATGTTATAGCATGAACTAAGTGTAGTGCTAAAATAAGAACAACATTGTGTTCCCCAATTCAACTCTGTCTCGCCAAAAATATTAATAATAAAAAATAACTCGACTTAGGCTACTAGAGAATATGAATAATATTAGTACAGAATATGGACAAATAAATTAGAACATAACAGATGCTGGTGCTACATGTAGATTGCATTTTGCATAACAATTGATAAACACAGAGACAGTTAATCAGGCTAAGAGCTTTTCCTATGTGAACATATACAATCTAAAACCTACAATGATTCAGAAATGAGGAAGACTTGACTTGTCAGCGCTTGTTTTTGTAGTTAAATAACGTCACTCATTTTCACAGTACAGCTTCCTTCAACAAATACATATTTCATAATGCTTCCAATTATATGATATTAAATATTTTGAAAATATATGGCCAAAAGCACTTTTAGAGCCCCTTCTGTTTGCTTTCAGTGCAGTGATTCCCACTTTATTGGCCTGCGATCCTCTAAAACTGATTTACAGCTATGTCTACTTATGACCCTCACAGGCTCCATATGTCTATTGCTTGTGAGAAGTTTAAATCAGATCATGAATTTTTAATACTTTTTTATAAAAAAAATCTTTTGTCATGGGTACACTCACCCAGGAACAACAGCTGGCAGGTAAAAACACTACCGCTTTTGTCCAAAGGGGGTGCTAGAATTAACACACAATGTCAGTTACTCAGGCATTGACAACGTTTCTACAAACTTGTCCAACAAAATGTTTCAGGCTAAATGCAGGCTAATTCAACTAAAACAATCTGTAAAGCTGAATTAGACACTGTGGTGCTTTGAGCTACATGCTAACTATAACAAAGCATGCTACAAGTCAGGCTGACTGCAATTAGATTAACAGATATTTGGTCCTAAACAAAAGTCAAGGACAAACTTAAATTCAATTTCGAAGTTTTTGAAGCTGGTAGGATGAAGATACATGGGTTTGTGTATCAGATTTTTTATTTATTTATTTTGCTCTAGAATTACTTTTGGCCTTTTTGTTTGTTTGTGTGAATTCGTATTTAATTTGTGGAAGGTTCAGATGATTATCTTGAGGTTTAGTTAACAGAAATGTAACCTTGACAGACAAGTTCAGAACATCACATAAAACGGAGACTAGATTGAGATTACAGCTACTGTCTTCAGCTCATTTTGAAGAGTTTTGTGTAAAAACATTGGTTGTTAAAGCAGTTTTTCTTCTACAGGTGTTTTTCTTTGTGTTGCATTTTGCTTAAATTAATTTGCATATCAAGCAGGAAAAATGGAAGATTGATAACATTCACGTGTCCGCTTTGTTCCTCTCTCCAGCTAACTCAGCCACGACCAGCTTGACTGACAAAAACTAAAAAATAATTTTGAGATTTCAATTATTTTTTTTAAATCACTTGGAATGACAATATGCAAAAATACACTTTCCTATTTATGATTGAGCTCAAGTCTTCCTGTAGGACTAGAGAAACATAACAGACCTTTTTTATAGAAGCAGATTGTAACAGTAACCTTCAAACGGGAGAATAAATCCCCCTGTCAGTATAAGCACAAGTCCTCACCATGTGCAAGGGATTTAACTTTCGACTTTTTTCCATAAATCTGAACCAACCCATGACAACAAATGATCACATGATGGGGGTCTGTGGTCGACCCGCAACTGCAGGGTTGGTGTTTCGATCCCCCGTCTCCCCGCCACATGTCCAAGTGTCCCTGGGCAAAGAGACACTGAACCCTAAATTGCTCCCGATAGTTAACTTGCGTGGTAGCTGCTGCTGCTATCGGTGTATGAATATGTGCTCCAGTTATAAGTTGCTTTGGATAAAAGCGTCTGCTAAATGACATTTTCTATAATGTAATGTAATGATCCTAGGAATGACTGGGAGGTGTCTGGCATCCTTTAAGACACGTTACAGAAAATTCAAATCAAGTAAAATAATTCAAACCATAAGAAAAAGTGCAAATAAGATAGTATGTATGTAACTTTGTCTAATCTACTGAATGAAAAGCTCAATAAAATATAGAAAACAAAAGTTCACTATACTACAATACTTATTTTTTATAATATATTTTTTCAACACGTGTAACCTCAAAGTAACAAGATAATCAAGTCATGATTTTAAGATTATGGGGTAAAAAATATAGACTAACAGTGACAGCGCAGTTTTCAATTTCACAAATTAAGTTAAATATGAAAAAAAAATTGCCAGACACCACACCAGCATTCAACAGCACCATGTGGAACAGAAATCCAAAAATCTAAAGGGTCAGACTTTACGTTTCTGGCCAATCAATTCATTTCATGATTATTCCCTCAAAAAAAGCTGCTGGTTTTTCCATGTAACAGATTTAAAGCTGACCACCTAATTGTAATTGTAAGGAAATAATTTTTAAATATAATTTTGTGAAAATAAAGTTTTGTTTAACTTAAGTGCTAATCTTTTTTAGTTCAAAACAGCAAAAATCGTTGCCGTGGCGATACGTCCTCCAGAACGTCTTGGTGAAGGATATTGATGAATGTAACTTGATGGTGGCTAGCCTGGTCCTTTACCAGACCATCGTACTTCATTTCATTTGTACAGAAGGTATGGAATCGCTCAATTGACAAACGTTAACTCACTTGAAGGCGGGTGTCTGTTGAAGTTTAAAACTATTGGATCTGCCCAGTGCCACTCTGGATCTGCCAACCAATCGCATAGCGTTTGGTCGTGTTGATGTAATGTGCCGGCTTCCGAGCCACTCCTTCTGTTCGCTGATTGGACTGGCAGAAATCTGGCTGAGAAGAACCCACTAATATACCGCACACCCAGACTGACTGGAAGGGAAATGAAAATTGAGCGGAAGTAGGTAGGCGGGCGGTGCCAGGCTAGATGGTGAAGGATATTGATGAATGTAACTTGATGGTGGCTGCTCCAGTGTTTGACTGGGATAAAGGGGTCTGGTGGTTTATATTGCACAGGGGTTGTTGGTGAGATCCTCAAACACCGTCGGTTCTTCGATCCCTCGAGCAAACAACTTGATCTGCTGGCATTGCACTCTGGAAGGGGAGAGAAACAAAGAGAGAAAGTGTGTTTTTTTAAAAGGAGAAATTCCGTTTTTGTGACAATAGCAAAGTAAGAAACTCTCATAGGCTTTTTCCCACCAATGCAAATAGTAATCCTTTTTTTTAAAGATTATCTTTTTACAAGCTTTTATAAACTTATTAAGAGCTGCTTTGCTATTCCACGAGCTAGAGGGTCATAACATGAAGTCACTGTATGAGTCTATATCAGAAACAAAGAGAGACAGTGTGTTTTTTTAGGAGAAGGTAAAAATATTTGACAATAGCAAAGTAAGACATTTTGACCACCATGAACCTACAGACCAAAGTCTCATCTCAGCAACAGGTCAACTTGTTGGACCCGTGTCCCCACCCCATAATCCAATGGTTTTTTAAAATGTCGTCATGAAGTTTGTCTGGTTGGTCAGTATAATGCCACCCCAATTCTGGGTTTTAGACCAGCAAAGAGTCGGTGACACTGCAAGTTTGACATCCAAAATATTATTTACTTTTTTGTAACAAGTCTTGTTTACCTGACGTCGATGGCCTGGTGGTTGAGTATCTCCCCGTCACAGTTCCAGCTGCTGTAGGCCGGAGCGCAGCTGCAGGCCGGGTGATCTCTGCAAAGTCAAAGTCAACTTTATTTGTCAATTTCTACGATACAGCTCTGGAATTAATACATTCTAAATAGTGCAAAAGATGAAAGGTGAAATAAGAGCAAAAGGATAAAATGAACCTGCAGATCTGACTGAAAAGCTGGGTCTTGCCGCGCTCTCTAAGGTCCAGGTCTGACTCGCTCTCACAGTGACGCGGCACGAAGCGGAACGCACGCACACGCTGCACCTCCACGAAGGTCAGGTCAAACTGGGGAAGAAAATCAAATCAGTCTTTATATAATACACTATACACTAACCACCGGCCACTTTATTATTAGGTACACCTGTTCAATTGCTTTTTAAAACAAATTAGCCAATCACATGGCAGCAACTCATTTGAAACATTAAGTGAGCTTCACCTAAACAAAGGTCAGGTCAAACTGGGGAGAGGGAGAACCAGGGAAGGAAACCAAACCAGTCTTTATATAAAACAGTATAAAGCCCAATATCACAAATGGCCATTCACAGTCCGTACACATATGTCACCCTCTGCCCTTAGACCCTTAGCTTGAAACATTAAGTGAGGGATGTATTGAGGAAAACAGGTGTTACTTTACCAGGACAGATTCCTGACTAAAGTCCCGCTCAATGTCCTCTATAAAAAAGCCTCTTGGACCACAGATGTCCGCCATGATTCGTTTTTTGTTCATTTGTGAAAATTGAAGAAGTTATTTCTCAACCTCTTTTAGATTTAATTTTTTTGAATTTTTTTTACATGCACATTCAAAATTTCCAACAGGAATTTTGTAGTTGTTTTTATTCTGATCATTTGGCGATCCCGTGCACCACTGCTGTATTACCTGGTCGTCTTTGCTGGTGTGTCTGAGTAAGTGTCTGAGGAAGTCGAAGCGGGAACACTTGCGCACGAGGATGAGGTCTGTGGTGCCGTCGGCCAGGTGAGCGGCGGGCGAAAGGCCTTTGGGGCTGCGGGGACACGCACAGCTCATACTGGCAGCGTTTATAGCCAGGAACTTCCCTCGGACCGTTCTCCACTCACTGTCACTCTCTGGAAACAGAACAAATAACAAAAACTTAGATATTTATAAGATACTGCCAAACTATTAACACTATCACTCAAGGTCATAGAAAGATAGATACTTTATTGATCGCGAAGGAAATTCTGACATCCATAAATAGCAAAGAAACCATAATTACAAAAAACAAACAGACATAAATGACAGCAGTTGGAAAAGGAGAATGGAAAATGCCTTTATTAATTTTGTTTGCACTAATATGAATCACTCAATCAATGATACATTCTGCTGCCTTCAAGCTAACATCAACAATAACATCTTTTTTTCTATATCGTCATAAATGTCGTGTTGGGAGATATTCTTGAGGTGCCGGTATATAATTTTTTTTCTTTTTTAAGATATTTTTTGGGCATTTTTATGCTTTATTGATAGTGCAGAGAGACAGAGGTGAAATGGGGCAGAGAGGGGAGTGACATGCAGAGAACGACCGCGGGTGGGAATCGAACCCGGGTCTGCTGCTGGGCCCGGCCCGGGAGGGGGACGCCTTACCAACTGAGCTAAAGGCGCCCCCCGGTATATCATTTTGAGGCTATTTCGGCCACCCAACCTACATAAACAATGAATACATTCAGTAGTATCTTAAATGACAACTAGATGCTGTGGAGACCAATCAGGATGAAGAGAAAAGGATTTGTCTGACTCACCGCTGTCCGATAGTTCCTCCTTCTCGTACTTCTCTGCTCTCTCTGAATGTAGGTGCCCGTTGTGCTGACAGACCACACAGCTGCAAATATACACACACATTGATGTTAATCAATGAAAAGGCAAAAATGCAATAAATAAATAAATAAAACAAAATCAGATCATGTACCCAGGGCAGAACATTTTCAGCGATTGAAACTCAACTGCAAACTCACTTTAAGAAAATCATTCACTAACTTTTGTTGATTACAAACTGTTTTCACAGCTAATCAAAACAGTTAGCTAACCAAAACGTGTAAGCCGCTCTACAGAACAGATAGGTAGGCTGAAATAAACCAGAATCTTTAATTAAGCTCCTCTGTAATCTTCACTGAAGCAAACGAAATATTGTTGGTATTGTAATTAAACGGGCATGTAAACAAAGGGGGCCCACCGAATCTAACAACATGACAGTTTTCAGAGTCTAGGATGAGTATTAACACTGGATTTTTTTTTTGGGGCGCCCTTAGCTCAGTTGGTAGGGCGTCCCCCCCCCATGGGCCTCGGCCAGCAGCGGACCCGGGTTCGATTCCAGCCTGCGGTCGTTCTCTGCATGTCACTCCCCTCTCTGCCCCATTTCAACTCTGTCTCTACACTATCGATAAAGCATAAAAATGCCAAAAAAATTACTTAAAAAAATAAAAAAAATAAAAAATAAATTGATTTTTTTTCCAGCCCACACACAGACAGGTAGATATCTGCTGATCAAAATCATTCTCCCAACTATTTAAGATTTAAGATTAAAACATACACATTTTCATATCAGTCTCATCTACAGTTTTATTCTCTCACCCGGAGCGACACCGGGCTGCGTCCCGCGGTGTTCCCATGACGCCCCGGGCCGGGAGGTAGGAGACTGTTCCCTCATAGTAGTGATGAGTCAGGAACATCTTCACTCCTACAGCAGCAGAAATAAGATGGAAGAGCTTTTGTTATCATTTCTGTCATTGTTTCTTTGGCTGTCTTGACTGTTGTGCAACTGTTAATGTTGTTGTGATATTGTGAAGTATTTGCAATGTAAAACTGTGGAAGAATAGCTGTGGCTATGGCCTCGGCTAATGGGGATCCCAATAAACCAAATCAAATCATATCAAATCAAACACACAACAAACTTTAACAACTGCAGCTGGTTCCAAAAAAAACATCTTAAAAAGGTGGAGTCAGCAATTCTGGAGAAGGCTTGCTGTCAAAATCACTTTTTGTCAAAATCAAAGAATTATCTCCTCACGATCCCCTACCTGTCCGTACTTTATGTGCGCAATCCAATGTTAATACACAGCCTAGGCTCTGTAAACTCGTATGTAAACAAAGGGTATGTAAACCATAAAGGGGACCAACATAGCTTGCTACACACCCGTTTACAGAGCCTAGGCTGGGTATTGACACTGGATTTTTTTTCAGCGCACACACAGTGCACACAGGTAGCGGATCATGAGGAGATATTCACTGATTTTTACAAAAAAGTGATTTTGACAACAAGCGTTCTCCAGAATCCCTGACTTCTACCTGAGAGGTCGTATCTGGCTGGTCCCATCCATCTCTTCCTCTCGCTGTCAGTCAACACGTCGCCGTAGAAACCGTATCCAAGCAACGAGACGGAGTATCTAAGGAAGGTGTTGTTGTGGTGAACGGAGCACACGTCCATCGGCTGAGAGTCTCCTGAACACACACATGCACAGTAAAGTTAAAAAAGGAGACTAATGGCCCAACGCAATTTAGAACGCAATTTGTGTGAATGTCGATAGTTAGCCAGCTATTAGTGTATGAATGTGTGTGTGAATGGTAACGTGGGAATGGGAACAGGTCTCCCTTGCAAAAGAGTCTCCGGTCTCGATGGGATTTACCTGTAGAAATAAAGGTTAAAAAAATAAAAAATAACTGGAGAATGAATCTCAGAGTTTAAATAAACACGGCTTAAACAGTTAGTGTGTTTCTACTTTTCAACTTGCCAACAGGCCTCGTTACAGTGCTTCAGGCTCCTGTTGAGAGCCTGTTCTCTGAAACAACACTAGATGGCAGCATAGGGCCATGGAAAGCAAGTTCCAGTTTGTTTGTTTATTCAAAGGAGCCCCGTTAGTGGGGTTCATATTGGATTGGATTGGATTTACTCTATTGATCCACCATGGTCTGTACAACAGAGCAAACAATACATACAGTAACAACAACATAAAACAAGCATGGTCACAGGGGGAGTACGGTCAACTACCATAGTAAAAAATGGAAGGTTAAAAATAGGGAATATGGATGTTTGTTCTGTTTTTTTTTTTTTTTATAAAAAAAATACAATAAGTATATATATATAAAATAAATGGTGGTGATTTATTTTTATTTTTTGTTTAGTGAGGGATCCCTTGTGTTTTGAGGTGTAGTGAGTGAGTGAGTGTGTGACTGACCCACGATGATGTGCAGAGCAGAGGTCACAGGGTCGTTGGTTCCCACGGTAGCAAAGCAGATACAGTCGGTTGAACCTGAAAGAAACACAAAGAAGGAACATTAAAATTTGGTCAGATACTGACAGGTTCGAATTTCCAGGATCAACAACTCGTAACTTTACTTTTAAAATATTTATTATTAAATAATTTTTTAAATTTCTATAATGTAAAATTTCTTTTTAAATTTAAATAAAAAAATTAAGAATTGAGTCGTTTTTCGCAATTTTTCAATCCTCATCTCATAGCAAAAATTCCATTGGCCACCGACTACACTGACCATAGACACATCAACACTTAATCTAATCAACAACACAAACTAAAAGCATAAATAAAATCAGTATTTCATTTCATTTCAAAGCAAAAAACATTTTGCCAAAGAGTGCACAAACCGCGGAGGCATCCACTACATTCTAATCTAATCAACAAGACAAACAATAAATACTAAAATCAGTCTTTATTTCCTCTGACCTGCTGGAATGATTCCGATGCGTAGCGAGCAGGGCAGCAGTGTGTCGTCAGCAGCGTTTGGATCCCGGCCGCCGTCCATCTGCGTTCTCCACACCAGACCGTGAACGATCTCACTGAACATACCGTCTCCTCCCACACACACCACGCTGTACCCGGGGACAGAGACAGAGACAGTTAGAAAGAGCCTACAAGGTTGACTTAAGGGGGGCGCTCCGGTGGCGTAGTGGAGTGGTCGCGGGTTCAAATCCAACCCGTGGACCTTTACTGCAGGTCATCCCCCCTCTCTCTCTCTCTCTCTCTCTCTCTCTGTCTCCCCATTTCAACTCTGTACTATCTAATAAAACTTGAAAATGCCAAAAATGAAAGATTAATTCAATACTAATGATCTAGGGAAATTGTAATTGAAGTGTATTTGAGTGCCCTCCAGAAAAGCGCTAAATAAATACTATCAATTATCAATATTAAGTTTAATTTTAGGGTACAGTGTAGTGTTGTAGTCGAGACACACGATTGAGTCCCCATTAGGGGTGAACCAGATTAGTAGACTAACTGACGATTTGGTTGAAGGAGCCTGATTCAACTAACTGACGAATAGTTTCAACATTTGCTTATGAAACTAGATCACAAAGTTGATTAAGCCTATTATCAGCTCCACAAAACTCTCTCTGTATTTCTCAGTATGGCAGCGTTTACAAACTGGTGTCTCCCCCCCCTGACACTGGTGCAGGAGCTCAAGAAAAATCCCAAGAAGAGCCCAAGAAATGTTTCAGTTGTTGACTCTACTGCTAAAAATCATTAATTCTCCTCCAGCTATATGGGGGTGGTGAATGTCTGATATAACATGGAATGGCTTGGTTCATATTGTGGTATAAATATCAGATGATTGTATGCGTTGCTATGTAACTATGCAAACTATTGCTCACCCATCGAACTTTTTCAGCTCTGCCTCCGTTTTAAGGTGATCCCTTGCATAATTGGCGCGCTCCGTGACTATGGAAACACACACACACACACACACACACACACACACACACACACACACACACACACACACACACACACACACACACACACACACACACACACACACACACACACACACACACACACACACACACACACACACACACACACACACTTAATAATCTCACAGTGAATCTCATGAACAGTAAGTGAGTGAAAGCAGACCTACCGATGACCTGTGTGGCGACTCCAGCCTGAGCGAACAGCGGCGCGACCTTCTGATCATAGATTCGTTTTCCTTCTTTCTTCCCGCCAAACGGGTTGATGTAAACAAGCAGCTGTTTGGGTCTGCTGGCTGGGGAGGAAAACAACAACAAAATAGTCAGCCACAATTTCTGTCAACAATCTCATTTAATCTCTGTCTCTCCACACACTGTCTAATAAAGCAAAAAATATGACAAAAAATTTGCTTTAAAAAACAATCCCATGTGTGTTAGCTGGTATGAGTTAGCGTGAATGCTTAAGTTGGTGTGTTAGTTAGCGAGTGTGCATTATTCGCTCTTTGTTAGCCAGTGTGTGTGATTTTGTGTTAGTGCTGTAACAGTTGAAAAAGTGCAATGCTTGATTGTGTGTGTGTTTATTGAAGAAACGGTATGATGTAAACAGTGGCCGTCCAAGGCTTTGTTAGGTTGTTGTTGTTATTTCGAAAGTATTTTCTGAAATCCCAACAATTTGGTGTCAGTGTTTGCCTTTCCTCTACTTGCGGTATGCGGTGTGTGTGTGTGTGTGTGTGTGTGTGTGTGTGTGTGTGTGTGTGTGTGTGTGTGTGTGTGTGTGTGTGTGTGTAAATGTGTGGTGTCTTACTGATGGCTGCTAGCTGCTCTCTCAGGCTGCTGATCCAGCGTCCACACAGGCCCTCCTCTGGACAGGTGAAGCTCACCTCCGCACACCGCCAGCGGTGCTGCCGAGTCCGCTCCACATACAACACTGAAACACACACACACACACACACACACACACACACACACACATTTTTATAAGTCTCAATTATTGTAGAACTGGGGGCGTGAGGTCTGTGAGGTCATGTAGACATAAACAAAGCTGCGCTATCTCTTGGTGTTTTCACCATGTTTCCGTGTGTGTGTGTGTGTGTGTGTTGTTTCTCCCGCTGTTGGTGTGAATGCCTGTTGCCTGCTCTCTTTTCCTTCCCTCTCCTTCATCTCTCTCTGTTTTTATGTTAATGTGAGGTCAGCCAACACATACTAAAAGCTGCTCTTTCTCTTGGTGTTATAACTGTGTTTCCATGTTTGTGAGTGAGTAGTGAGTAGTGAGTGAGTGAGTGAGTGAGTGAGTGAGTGAGTGAGTGTGTGAGTGTGTGTGTGGTTGCTATAGCGCTGGTTGTCAGGGTGTGTACCTGTGAATGCCTGCTGCGTGCTCTCCTTTCCTTCTGTCTCGTTGATCTTCTTCCAGCTTCCGTCGCCTTGTCGTGTGATGACGCTTCTCTCTTCGTCCTCTTCTCTGACAGCAATGATCTCTGAGACCGACACACTGTGACACACACCTGAACACACACACACACACACACACACACGCGCAGACACACACACTTTGTTAGCTTTCCATTAGAAATTCACATGAGATATTCATTTTGGGTGGAGATCAGATCCAGTATCGGTATCAGGTTCTGATGAGGCCGTATTGTGCGGCATATATTTATTTTAACTTTTCTTTCAAATATATTCACTTTTGAAAACCTTATGATGGAGTTGTTAATTTGCAATTGAACTCTTTGAAATTCTCTAAATATTTATTTGAATTCATGTACAGAGAAATAGCTAAATAAAATGGCTTTAGAAAACATTGATTTTTGTATATGAGAAGTGCTTTCTACTTCACCACAGCCTCATGTTACCTTCATGATAATATTGAAGAAAAAAGAGCCGTGGAATTTGAATCAGTTTTGGTATCGACACACTGATTTGAAAAAAGAAGTGGACCAGTGTGTCTCTAGTTTCGGAGCCTATCTGCAGCACTTGACCGCATCATGAGTCAACTTTCAGTTCCAGGAACAAGGGAATATTCTCTCTGTGATGCAACAGGATATTTAAAGAAAAATGAACTGAAACCATCGGTTGCCTGGACAATAGGAAATCCGATCTACAACATAAGGATCTAAATGGATTGAAGAAGATTTTTTCTTTTTCTTTTTTCAATGTCTCAGCTTGCTTGAACTATGCTGGGCTAAGCTACTGTACAGTCACGACTCACAACCGCCTGATACCAGCTGCATTTTCCCAACAACACACAGAATTAAAAAATTCATCTCACTCTCACACAGAAAGAAAATAGCAAAAAATTCTCCAAAATGTTGAAATATTTCTATTAACATTTTTTTATTAAGATATTTCTGAAAGCAGCAACAGCACAACAATCTACAAACTACCGCAACTGATCGTAATTTCGTAAGATGGAAAGATGGAAAGTATCTTAAACTATTTAGCCAAACTGCACACACACACACCACACACTGAACCAGCAGCTAAGGAGTTCAGCATGTTTCTGCTCCATTTGATGTTCAAGGTAAAAATCACACAATCTACAATCTCTGAAAGAAATAGCTTTATTCCAAAATGGGATTTTTTTATTCACTTTTTATGAATTCAAGATTTATAATTAAATTAAAGTTAATGGTTGTAGCTTCACAATAGTCTGAAATGTGGGTAATAAGTCAAGTTCAAAGAGGTTTTAAAGATCAATTTGTTAGTGATTAATTAAAGGTGTAGTCAGCGATTCTGGAGAAAGTTTGTTGTCAAAATCAGTGAATATCTCCTCACGATCTGCAACCTGTCCATACTGTTTGCACTGAGAGAAAAAAATCCAGTGTAAATAAATACACAGCCATAGACTCTAGGCATGTTAAAATACCAGTTTACAGAGCCTATAGGCTGTGTACTTCTATCAGATTTTGTTTTCAGTGCGCACACACAGAGTACGGACAGAAAGAGAGATCCTGAGAAGATATTCACTGATTTTGACAAAAAGTGATTTTGACAACAAGCGTTCTCATGAATCACTGACTCCACCTTTACTGTACATTTGTATTCTAACCATTTTGGAACATAACTGGAGCTGAACCACCAAACACAGAAACAGACCCTGCGTTCCAATCCCCATACTTCCCTACTATTTAGTTTGCCAGAAAAAGATAAAGGATGTCCCAATACATGCACGTCAATTGTAGTATGCTGAAAATACATAAAATGCCCCACTAACTTCAATTGTATTTTGGAGTATTCGTCCCTATTCTTGACATTTCTCGACATAATGAAAAAAAAATCTTCATTATCTGATTTTTTGTGGCCCTAAAACTCTTCTGTACTTTAGTATGTAGTGTAGTAAAAAGAAAAAGTATGTGATTTGGAACACAGCCATGTTCTAGTAGCACTCAGCACCACAAACCACCACTACACCTGCCGTCGCCCCATTGCATTGTGGGAGATAAGTCTCCTACCTGAGTCCGGTCGCCGAGGCAACGAAGGAACACAAAACCCTGCAGGAGAACCACACAGTTACCAAACTGCACACAGTCGGTGTTTCCCTAAAGAGAGTCTGCTCAAATCAAATCAGTTTTATTTGTATAGCCCAATATCACAAATATACATTTGCCTCAGTGGGCTTTACATTCCATACAATACAGTATGACACCCTGCCGTTAGACCCTTAGCTCGAGATGGCGTCACATAGATTTCAGTTGGAAATTGATTCGTTGTTCAGCCCTAGTTTGACTCAATGGCTCTTATTTAACTATCAGTTTTTTAATTTAGCTTGAAACTAAATTAAAAAGCTGATAATGAAAGGCAAAAGTGGAGAGACTACAACCAGTGGACATAAAAACTAAACAAGAGAAGTGGTCTACAAATCCCAAGGAGCAACTTCAGTAAGAAAACATCCAATCACCTGCCCTGCGTTCAAATCCCCATATTTTCAGCTTTTTTATATGGTAGAAAAAAGATTTAGCATGTCCCAACTCTTGTGGTCAGATTCAGTATTCTTAAAGCTCCCATATTATACGCTTTTCGGTACTATTATACACCATATTATATGGTCTTAGTGGTCCCTAATACGTTTTTCTTTAATTGTTTGCTGAAAAAAACTTTCAGATAATTTATTGTACTATGCTGATGTTCAGCTAATCTCACAATGGCCTATTTTTTAAAAAGAGCTGCAGCTCCCCTCGTAAATATACAATCTTTGAGCTGCCCCCGCCCCCTGTCCGGAAGCGAAGCCAGATACGCCTCGCCCTCTGTCTGTCAGGGCCGTGGACCAATAAGAAATAGGGGTGTGGGCTGCACAGTGGAAGCTTCTGGCTTTCCAGTTTGTGATGTCAGAAAAGGGGAAAATTCTGACTGGAGTATATTGGGGGGAAGGGGTGGGGGTTTCAGAAAGGGGGAGAGTGAGAACAGGAGAGATTGTTATTTTTTTTAATATTTTGGCAGTCTCTAGGCACACCGTGGACCCATGGATATGTTAGAACACATTTAAAGTGCATTTAGCATAATATGGGACCTTTAAAATAGCTGAATGCCCAACTATTAGTGTTGAAATCAGCTTGCTATTTGGGCACAATCCAGTGCGCATCGGAAGTGACGTCACATCACATCAACGGAGCCCCTTGAATTCTAACTAGATTATTTTTAAGATCAGCTGTAGTATGTGTGAGGGAATTTTGGGTCTTTAGTTGTAATATTAATGGGAAGGATTAATAGGCCATATACAGTCAAGTGCGAAAGTTTGTGAACCCCTTGAACATTTTGGAATTTTATTTATTTTTACCATTATTAATTCATTTTTATCAATACCAGTATTTTTTATATGAAATAACAGATGTTTGTTTATGAATTCAACATTTTTCTTTTCCAGAAATCAATTGTTAAAACAGATAAAAAATTATTTGACGAATGTTGTATGTGCAAAAGTTTGTGAACCCTGAGCTGCATTGCTTAAATCGAGCAGGTTGACACAATCAGGTGGGCCAAATTGGTTGATGAAATAGACCAATGTAATGAGAGATCTTTAGGAAAGAAATTGGGTGGCACTAGATAAAACAGAGATAAAACCAGGTCAGTTTAGGCTCACCAAAGTGAACCCATACAGGTCAGACATGCTAAAAGGGAAACAAATCTCAGAGGATCTCAGGAATAGAGTTTTGATGTTGCACATTTGTCTGGGGACAGTTATAAATTCATAAAAAAAAAATTTGAGCTCAATCGGTCCACCGTGAGGCAAATCATCTACAAATGGAGAGCTTTAAGAGTGACTTAACATCTGCCTAGAAGTGGACTTCCTTCAAAAATATCCTCAAGCGCCACAAGAAAAGTGATTTTTCAGGTAAAAGCCAACCCAAACATTACATCTGGAGATTTGCAGATAATTTGAAACCACCATTATTCACTTGGGAGAAGGTTCTCTAGGTGGTAGGCAGAATTGCATTTTTTCCCAAACATGGCAGTTTTGGTTATGACCAAACAGTTCAATTTTGGACTAATCTGTCCACAGAATAAGACTTCAGGTATCTCAAAGTGCTCTCAGGCAAAGTTGTGACAAGCAGTTTTGTTCTTTTTTGAGAGCAGAGGCTTCTTTAGCAACCCTCCCATGAAAGCCATTTTGACTGAGTTTTCTTCTTATTGTGGAACCATGCACATCTGTCCCAGATGCTGCAAGAGAGGTCTGCAAATCACTAGATGTAATGTTTGGGTTGGCTTTTAACTGAAAAATCACTTATCTTGTGACGCTTGTGGATATTTTTGAAGGAAGTCCACTTCTAGGCAGATGTTCAGTCACTCTTAAAGCTCTCCATTTGCAGATGATTTGCCTCACGGTGGACCGATGGAGCTCAAACTATTTTTAAAATAATTTATAGCTGTCCCCAGACAAATGTGCAGCATCACAACTCTATTCCTGAGATCCTCAGAGATTTGTTTCCCTTTTAGCATGTCTGACCAGTATGGGTTCACTTTGGTGAGCCTAAACTGACCTGGTTTTATCTCTGTTGTATCTAGTGCCGCCCAATTTCTTCCCTAAAGATCTCTCACTACATTGGTCCATTTCATGACTCAATTTGGCCCATCTGATTGTGTTTACCTGCTCCATTTAAGCAATGCAGTTTAGGGTTCACAAACTTTTGATCATACAACAGTTGTCAAATAATTTGTTTTATCTGTTTTAACAATTTATTTCTGGGAAAGAAAAATGTTGAATTGATAAACAAACATCTGTTATTTCATATAAAAAATACTGGTATTGATAAAAATGAATTAATAATGGTAAAAATAAATAAAATTCCAAAATGTTCAAGGGGTTCACAAACTTTCGCACTTGACTGTATGCCTATCTTGTGTGTCTGTCTCTCAGACTCTAGGTCAGCCTTGGAGCCTGTTAGGAGACACTAAGGTCAGCTGTATAGATAAAGTCTCATCTCCTTAGACTCCAGAATGTTATGGTTCACTGTGTTCAGCTCTGAACCAAAACATTGGTATGCTTGGTGCCCGAGCCGGGGAGGTGTTAGAGATAGCGCAAGGTTAAAACACTAGCTCTAAGCATGAGTCTGGCAGAATTGAAGTGCAAGTCACGAGAGTTGCAGTCCGGTTCTCTCGCTTCATAATTCATCCAAGTCTCCTGAAATATTCTTCCACCTGAGTTGACCTCCAACCTTAACAGAACTTCCATCACAGTATGTAGAATAGAAAAAAAGAAACGGTATGTGATTTTGGAACGCAGGGAGAGTTCAAAAGCAGCCTGCAGTCACTCCGCAGGGCACAGTTAACCCACGGCAGGCTCAGTCTCACCTTCCTGCACGTCTGCTGCTTTGAATATTCAAACAGTTTCCTGACCTCAGCTCACCTGTGTGTGTGATGTAAGACTGAACAAACACCTGCAACACACACACACACACACACACACACACACACACACACACACACACACACACACACACACACTAGTAACCTTTAGTTTTCTTTAACCTTATCTTATCTCCAGATGTAGTGATTCTGGATGTTTATAAACTGAACTTTTAAAGCTAAATAAACTGTCTTTAAATATTCTCACACACTGACTTTCTATTGATAAATAACATAATAATAATGATATTAAATTCTCAAGTCCTCAGCTCTGTGGTTGTAGTCCTAAACTGTCTTTCTCCCCAAATTCATTCATAATTAATAATTAATTAGCTTTCTTATTTCTTCAATCTCTACAATATGTTCCAGACATACAAAGGAATCGAAATCACGTTTCTCTTCGACCCACGGTGCTATAAGTACAAAACAATATAAGTAATATATACAATAAATGAATTCTAGATAGATGTAGGCAAAATCAAACAGTATAGACAGTAACAATTTGAAAAATGTGTATCTCTCTTTCGACCCCTTATGAAATCGCTGTTTTTACTGTGGAGGTGGAGGTTGTTGTATTTCTCCATATTCCCCTGTGTTTAGATGAATAATATGGTCTGGTGTGCGTTGTTCCTCCCTCTGCCTGCAGCCTCTTGTGACCTCCACTATAGGGTTACACGCTGCATGTTGGGTTGTTATGTAACCGCATGTGTATCAGGTCTCAATTATTGTTACAGCCGTGCACCAACATTATGCTTTGCTGCCTATAGGTTTACTAAAAACACTGTTCAACATGTCCTGTGTGTGTGTGTGTGTGTGTGTGTGTGTGTCTCCTTTCTGCCCTTTGTTTATGTCGCAAGCCGGCGCACACGTATTCTTGTACATCTGTCTTTGTGAGGACATTCATTGACAAAATACATTCTCAATCCACTAACCTGACCATCAGAATTAAATGCCTAATCCATAACCAGTACACTCACCCTAACCTAAACCTAATTATAACCTAAACTTTAAAACCTAGCCCTTAAAAGAAGTGAGGAATACGCAATATGTCCTCACTTCCCAAAATTGTCCTCACTCGAATGGTCAAAAGCCAAAACTGGTCCTCACAAAGGACCCTGCACAAGTACACACACACACACACACACACACACACACACACACACACACACACACACACACACACACACACACACACACACACACACACACACACACACACACACACACACACACACACACACACACACACACACACACACACACACACAAAAGGTCTTACTGGGTCTAAACGGGTGGTAAACTGGGCTGGAGGTCCGTCTCTTCCAAGTGAGCAGAGACCGGCTCAGGCTCACATCGTACGCCGCGTTTCGGACGCGCAGCTCGGACAGCAGCAGCAGTCTGCTCGGCCTCTCCATCGGTCCTGCTCCAGGCTCCAGGCGGAGAAACAGGAGGCAGCAGCCGGGGGACGGTTACCTCTGGCCAGGCATGTTCCCTCTGACTGTCCGTAGAGGATCCAAACCTCTGGGCGATAAATTAAAGAGCATGAAACAAACGGCGGCGATTTCTATACAATGTTTGCCGAGTAGCGGATCCAGGGCTCGGGATGTTTTTCTGACAGATAGCGGTTTCTCACCGGACGTGGGAGGAGCGTGCTGTTGCTGCGTTCAGAGGCTGCAAGAAAAGTGGGGTCAACCCAATGCTCTCCAGATTTATATGGAGCGAAATGGGAACATGACTACAAGTGAGTTTATGAAACACCACGAGGGGAAAAATAGACAATAAGATAACTTTTATTACGAGAATAAAAGTGTAATTTTAAGAGAAGAAAAGTCAGATGCAACAATGGCCTAATGAGTCGTTAATAGAATATTGAACTGGGCAACATTGAACCTACCTTGCGAACATTGATTGGGTGCCCATAATGCTCCGTTTTATTTATTATTATTATTATTATTATTATTATTATTATTATTATTATTATATATTTTTTACCTTTAACAAATGTTTAACTTTAATATTCTTTTCTATTATGGGCTATTGTATTTAATTGTACGTGAATGTGTTTCTAATTTAGCATAGTGTTTCTTCCATAGCTAGGTAATTCTTGGAAAAGAGATTTTAATCCCAATTCATTTGACCTGGTTAAATATAGGATATTCATTTGTTTATAATGTTTTAAAATCATCTGAATTACTCTCCTTCCTCTCCTCTCTTTGTTCTTTTGTGTTAATGCAAAAGAAAGTCTCATTATTCCAACTTCTGCCGCAGCACCTGAAAGCATCAGAAATCGGTTGCGTCCGGCGTCATGACGTCATCACGTCCTCTGAGCTTTCCTCTGCTCGTAACTGACAGCACGTTGTCTCCGTAAATTTCATTCATCTTTGGAAAGTTTCCGGTAAATATTGAACTTTTTAACTCCGCTGCATTTATTTGATCGTTTGACTTACTTTTCCAGAATCAGGAAAACATAAAAAGTTTATAAAAAAAGATTATTAGTTGTAAATGAAACTCTTTTTGATGCAAATATTGTGATAATGGTCGAAGTTTCTTTAATGTAGCCTACAATCTTGATCTGCAAAGTAGCCTAGCAGCTGTTCAATTTTTTTAGCAGTTTAAAAACTAAATGTCCCTCTGAGATAAAGAAGAGTTAAAGTATTTAAGTAGAGAAAATTTAAATACTGAATAAAGATGGCTAAATTATACTTATTGACTTCACTGATAATCACTTTTAAGGACACATGTAACGGGGAATGGTGCATATTAAGGTTATGGTCTGATAGCAATAGCTCCGGTTAGCATGATGACTTGGTAGGCAACGTGTGGGATTCTCCTCACGGTACTTTTATTACTAATTGACCATATTAAGCCAGGTCTCTACGGCACTATATTAGTCATACATGTGTTCGAGAAAAGTCCGAGATTCCGGCCAACAACAACAACAACTCATTACAAAATAAACTATATAAAAGGGAGACTTAATTAATGAACTAATTTTAAAAATCACATTGAAATCTACAGTTATTTCAGCAATAAAAAAAAAACATTAATCAAAGATGGCAACCAAAACGCAGAAAATACCAAACTGCAAGATAAATAAAAATAAAATAAAATTTACGTTAAAAAAACACTTCTAATTGTGCTTGAGGCCTGTAAATTAAACTTGCTTCATTTTCTTTCAATGGATTCTTCATTCTTATCTAATTTTTTGATTAAATAATAAACCAAATTTTCATGCACCTAGAACCAGACAAGATGACATATCAGTTTATTTAAACACTTTCCAGGAAGTTTCCTTGATTGTAAAGATATTTTCAGGTTTTTCAGGACATATCATTCTGCGTCTTTCCAAAGCTGTTGACTCCAGTGTTATTTCAGAATGAGGAAGTTCTATGTGAGAGACAGCAGGGGGCGCTGCTGCTGCACACACTGCTGCACACCTGTAGGTTTTACTCTGTTGGATTTTATTAATTTTAACTTTGATATAACACCTGCACAAATGACAAGGATTCTTCGAACATCACATCTATAGTTTGTAAACCACTCCTGGTTAAATATGTACACACATACATACACTTACACAAGTGTGATGTTAAAACTTGAAAACACCAGAGCACAATCATTGAGAACAAACTTCTAAAATATGTTGTATTTATCAATGTTGGAAAAGGAAAAAAAATATTTCTAACAACAAATTATTATGATTTTTGTTTTAGCAAACTCTTCATTGAAATAACATGTATTTGTAAAGAGATTTTTTTATCTATCCATGTACATTCAAAATGAGGATATTAATGTACATATAAACATAATAAATGAAAACTAAACACTGACACTAAAAAAGCTGAACATTTTTAATTTAAAAGTTTTTTAAATTGCATTGTAAGTCATCAGTTATTTTTCTTTGTTGTGGATATTAATTTAATCTTAATTTTAACATCCAAAATAGTCAGGAACAAAGTGTTACTTTTTAAGTAACAGAGCAGAAAAAATGTAAGCATCACCAACAGTGATTTATCTGTTACAGTAGGTTGAGTCAGTGATTCTGGAGAACGCTTGTTGTCAAAATCACTTTGTCAAAATCAGTGAATATCTCCCCACAATCCGCTAAATCTTTGTACTGCGTGTGTGCTGAAAAAAAAATCCAGTGTTAATACACACAGCCTATAGGCTCTGTAAACATTGTCGCTAGCTACAATGGATCCCTTTGTTTCCATAACAATTGTTTACATACTCAAGCTCAGTCATTTGTGAGGAACTTGGCCGGAGCCGCTACTCCATTGCATTCTCAGAGATTGACAGGTGAGATGATCAGAGGGGCAGAGTTTTTACCACCATAATTAAGACTGGGACAGAAGTATGGGTAGAGTTTCTCAGTGAAGGAGCAGCCAGTAAAAGAGTAGATAAGAGCTGAAGCATCAACGTCATAAGAGGAGACCAGACCCTCCTCATAATCCACAAACACCCCAACCTTCTGAGGCCGAGACTTCAGAGAGAGATCGACTGCAGGGCCAACAAGAGCTTTGTACTCATTGTCATTCCTCAACCATATGGTCCAGTAACCATTCTGAGGGCTCAGTGTGATTTTTCCCTTCCTGTTGATTGACTCTCTGGCCACTCCTAAATACCACTCAGTCTTCCCTTTAACCTGAACCTCGTAATAAAATCTTCCTGAAGAGAAACTCTGTTTGGATAAGACATTAACACAGAAATCAAATCTCTCTGGATTGTCTGGGAGATTCTTCCTTACACCACCATGTTTAACTTGTTCTCCATCATCAGACAGGACGAGTTCGGGATGTGCTGTATCAGGATCGAGTGTCACATCCACTGCATACTGCTGGACCCTCTTCAGTTCGGCCTCAAGCAGCTTCTTCAGCTTTTCACTGAGTTTCTCCTCCAGCTGATTCACAGCTTTCACCACAGTCCCCTCATATGAAGGTGGACGGACGCTGATCTCTGTCCAGTCCTTGGTGGGTAGAGCAGCCTTCAGGGCCAAGAAGTTTAGGAGGAGATGGTGGTGGTCTTCAGAATGTGAGAGCTGCTCCACCTCAATGCTTCTCTTCTCCAGGTCAGAGATTTCCTGTTCCAGATCTTTGATGAAGCCTTCAGCCTGTTTCTCTGTCTCTCTCTGCTTCTGTTTGACGGTGTCAATAAACTCGGCCTGGCTTCTCTCCACAGACTCCTTCAGAGCAGTGAAGACCTGAACACCATCTGCTATCTCTCTGTCTGCACCTTCGTTACTGAGCTCCACTGAGCGTCTCATCTCCTGAATCTTCAGTTGTCTCTTCTGGATCATCTGCTGAACTTCAGCCTCTGTCTTCCCCAGTCCGGCTTTCTTTACTTTATATTCTTCTTTCAGACGAACAACATCATGTGCCTTGTGGTCTGAAATAGTGCAGAGCATGCAGACACACATCTGGTCGGTCTGACAGAACAGCTCCAGCAGTTTATCGTGCTTCGTACACATCCTGTCTTCCAGGTTCTCCACAGGGTCGATCAGCTCATGTCTTTTCAGACGTGAAGCCGTCAGATGAGGCTCCAGGTGAGTTTCACAGTAGGAGACCAGACACACCAGGCAGGACTTCAGGGCGTTCAGTTTGGTTCCAGTGCAGATGTCACAGGGAACTTCTCCTGGTTCTTCAGCTTGTTGCTCTGAGCTGCTGCTGCTGCTGGCTTCCTGTTGAGCTGACGCTCTGAACTGAGCAGCCATCTCAGAGATGAAGGTGTTGACCTTCAGCTCAGGTCTTGTGGAGAAGACTTCTTTGCAGTTGGGACACCGACACAAGACATTACTATTCCAGTGTTCAGTGATGCAGTTTTTGCAGAAGTTGTGTCCACATGGTGTGCTGACTGGATCAGTGAACACATCCAGACAGATGGAGCACAGGAACTGATCTTCATTCAGCAGACAGCTGGCAGCAGACATGTCTACAATCAGAGGGAAAAAAAGTTTAATTATTATGATTTATTGAGAACATCAATATTAGTGATTAATGTAGGCATTCATGTATCTGGTATTAATGCCCGCTGCTTGTTCTCTCTCTGCGGCATAGTCGATGTAACGTAACGAAAGTTATCCATGTAACTAAGTTCTATGAATTCTGAATGACTGGAGGAGGCAGTAATATCCTCTGCGGACGCCTATGTCGAATGTGTATACATACAAAGTCATGTGTGACCGAGGTGACCCCTCCTCTACTACAAAGGACTGCTGTCATCTTGTCATCATTCCTCTGGAAAATCTTCTCGCCACTCTCGATTCTGAGTGACCGACACGTCAACAGCGCGACCCCAGAACCAGTTGCTTTCAAGCACACGCATGATAGGGAAATAGAGTGCATGGAGTTCACTCACTATTTTTGACGATATTATGGCCAATAGAACTATCTACGTAGTGGAAGCTGATCTAGAGTTTAGTTTCTATGACAGAGTCATCACATTCTCTTAGAAGTTGCTCTGGCCCTTCAGAGCCAAGCCAATAATTGCAGGCGGTCTGGAGACGGATGACAAATGTACCCTCCCACTTGGGAAAGAAGGTCCTGCCTTTTTTGGAGGCACCATAGGACCCTGTCGAGGAGCTGGTGTAGAACTGGAAATCACTTGGCCACTTTGGGGCAACTAATACGAGCCTGTGGTTGCTCTGTTAAGCCAGTAACATCTGAATCGATGGGGAGGCCTTCTGGCCAAGGATGGACTAGAGCAGGGGGGGCAAACTCATTTTCACAAAGGGCCACTCTACGAAATGAGAATCACACTAAGGACCAGACATGTCGTTTATTGACATGCCTTCTATTTAATCCAAAAATAAAAACAACATATCTAGGTATATACAGTTACCTGTGTACATACAGGGGCGTAGGCTAGGTTTCGTTTGGGGGACAAATTATAGGTTGGGGGTATGGGGGTGCTCCCCCAGAAATGTTTGACAGTCAAACACTTAATTTCCTGCATTCTGGTGGGTTTTCATCCACCAATCTGGAACTTTTCTGCATAAATTTATGATGGAACTGTATGTATCTTCTAGGAATCTATCTAGGAAAAGTTGAAAATGTAATCGTAACCGCAAGAATAAAAATTTAATTGTGGGATTCTGAAAGATTCACACCCCTAGTAATGCTCTTCTTTACCTGTACTTGAATACCTGTAGATTACCGTTAGACCTTTTAATTAGTCAAATAAAGCAAACAACATCAAACAAGGATTAATTAATCAGACATAAGTGATAATAACTTTTCAGGCCCCTCTGATTATTGTTCATACAATTTACATCTTTAAAACCATCATAAATTATTTGTTAAAGCCAGAACAAAATGCTATCTTTTCTACCATCAAATAAATAACTATAATAATGATGATATCCTGCTGCTTAAATTGTTAATAGAGTAAAATGTATTTTTTTATAAAGGCTAAACTTTATAAACTCGACTTATCAACTTAACCCATGTATGACATTTTCCATTGATATATTTAGCCTGTATTTGTATTAATGAAACACAGGCTTATTGTACATTGTACCTGATAAAACTTATCAGCTGCCCTGCCTTACAAACACAGACAATTACAGTTTTTTTTCGATTGCTAACCCACAGTGGGCACAACTGTAGCTCAATGTGCAAAACTCTAACTACAGTCTGCACTACCAACATTCACTGGAGCTGAACAGTTCACTTCACCTGCAAAATAGGCTTAGTGCAGCAAACACTATGAACCAGCCTCATTGAGATAACACACACTGTCACTCAGAACATACTCAGAGTATAAACACTAGCATCAAACCCCAATACTCAAATTACAAACTTTTAATCTTTACAGTTTGAATAATTTGAGTTACTTCACACAAATTACATAATATTTTCTTTGAGGAAAGACTGACATTATTTCACATGAAATTGTTTATTTTATAACATATCTGTTTTGTTTACGTATAAACAAAAATAAATGGAAATCAGAAGTTTGCTTCGATAGATACGTATTTTATATTTTTTTGAAAACATTTCCAAATGTAATATTTATCCGTGTAAATATTGTATAATTGTAATACAGAAATCCATTCCTGTTGCTATTTACTATAAAGATGCAACTGTAAGCTGTTTGTTTGCTGGAAAATCCGTATTACAGATGCAACTTTAGATCACTGCAGATTGGGTTGCACTCTCAACCCCGTCTCTTTCAATGAGAGACCATGATTCACAACAGGGTCTATCACTGTAGCCCTTACTGTATTTCATCAGACATTACAGCTCTATGTCTTCTAGGTCTTCCTCCACACATCCACACTCTCACTGCCACACGTCTCCCTCCAACAACATTCATTAGTCCATTTAATTTATTTTTATTTTTGAGCCTTCCCTATACTGTATAGTATGTTCACTAAAAAGTCCAAAACAAGACACCTTCTTAGTGTTTCAGTTGAAATTGTAATCCGCAGTGTTTGAAATGCACTAGTCTGAAATCCATTCTGTTTTGAATGTGTGGTTTACAGTTGTGCCACTAGTGTTTTAGCATTTGAACAAAGTGCTAGAAGTCACAGTGTTGTGCAGGCTGTGGTTAAGCCATGAGATAAGTGTGTAGAGTTTTTAAAATTGTGTTTAAGCAATGAAAAACGATCTAGAGTTTGGTCCACATGAACCGCTGCGGTGCATAGTGTTGTTAGAGTTTTGCACATGTCGCTCCAGTTGTGCCCACTGTGGTTTAGCAATCAAGAAAAACTGTAAGCTGAGAGAAAAAAGGTTCAAAGTTCAAGGCTACTTACCAGAGTGTGTAGCCTAACAGTAATAGTTTAAAATAGTTATACGTTTTAAAACATTCATTTTATGGCTATAGACGTGCTGGGGTGCAATTACGTTGCTCCCAACAACTGTTAGACTTGCTAGTAATTCAAATAAAAGTAGAAAAACATAATCCAGGAATAAATAATCAGAATTCTGGAGCATTCAAGTGATAACTTTCTAAACCCATATAATTTAAATCTTTAAAATAATAATGCATTACATTTTTTACGCAAAATAAACACAATGTTATCCCTTCTACCATCACATAAAATACTATAAAAATGCTATCCTGCTGCTTAAATTGTTTCTAGAGTAAAATATATTTTTTATGTAGGCTAAACTTTACAAACTCGGCCTATCAAACTTAACCCATGTATTACAATTTCCTGTGATATATTTAGCCTGTATTTGAGGATAAATCACTGAAATACAGGTTGATAAATCCGCTGCTCTGCCTTACTTAGACAGACAGCTGAGCTGAGAGAAAAAAAGGTTCAAAGTACGAGGCTACTTACCAAAGTGTGTAGCCTAACAGTAATAGTTCTAAATAATTATACTTTTTAAAACATTAATTTTATGGCTATAGACGATATAAGACGGATAACATCAGTCACTTACTGGACTCTGTTTGTAGTGTCAACATTGATATTCAGTTAGCCTTCAGCAAAGAAAGAAGTCAGAATAGGGCAGTGAACTAGCTTAAGCTAAGCTGCTAGCTGTGACTGCATTTTTCCTAACCAGAGTACAGTCTCTTTTGTTCGTTTTTTTCTTCTATATTTAGGATTTCCGGGCATTGTACTCACCAGCGTTTGTCAGAAATTCTGCTGTTTAGTTGATAAAAACCTGATGATTCAGTTGAGTTTTTCTTTAGAGAGAAACAGAGAGACGTGTCTTGACTGCAGCTGTGCTGTTGCTCAGACAAACTTTTACTTTCATTTCAGGTAAAGTGACGCTGCAGCAGCTCTCCTGTTTCAGTGTCGCTCCACCTCTTAGTGCAGCTCTGTCACTCAACTTGTAATGTTTACTTTGGAACTGAATCAACATATTTGTGGAAGATTAGTGATTACTTTTTGTCTCTACTTTTTCATACTGTGGAAGTATACAGCATCTACAATAACAAACATTTACAAATATACAACATAACCAAAGAGGTGAAATCACTGGGGTGTTTAAAACTATCACTTGTATTACCATGCATGAGTTCTAGAATATTAAAATGTAGACATCTGAATGTTCAGGAGGTTAAGAGTTAATTTAACACACTGGTGGAACAGTTGTTTATACATGAGCATGTGTCAGGATGCAGTTTGTTATAAACTCCACCAGAGGGCGACCTCAGCTGTAATCTATTCTGCTCATGTCACCTACTCGAACACAACTCAACATATAATCTTTACATGACATGGGCTGAAAATGAGGATATAGAGCGAGGCATGCTACAATTCATGGTCTGAACGTTTTTTTTTTCTGCAAACAACTTAAAAAAACTATTAGGGACTTCTTAGACCATATGAAATTGTCAGAAAGGTTATATTTTGGGACCTGTAAATGACAGTAAACAATATGCATCATTTGACCAATGATGTTAGATGACACTTATACCAATCCATCTTCCATTTAAGTTGTTGTGTCCTTTTCCAAACTCACACATCATGCAGTTCTGCAGCTATTTGAAACTGGGGTCATCCCGTTCTCCAGATTTATACAGCTCCAAATGGGAACATGACTACAAGTGAGTTTAAGAAACACCATGAGGGGAAAAATAGACAATATTACTAGAATAAAGTTGTAATTTTAGGAGAGGAAAAAACTACTGTACACATGTATGTCTTTCTCTGTCAGATTTTATTCATTTGAACTTTGATATAACACCTGCACAAATGACCAGGATTCTTCGGAAAAGTAAAGAAAATAAAAAATCCCAAGAAAGTGATATAGCCTATTTCTTTTAGCAAGCTCTTCATTGAAATAACATGTATTCGTAAAGAGATTTTTATCTATCCATGTACATTCAAAATGAGGATATTAATGTGCATATAAACATAATAAATGACAACTAAACACACTAAAAAAGCAGATATATATATATTTTTAAGTTTTTTTAAATTGCATTGTAAGTCATTGGTTATTTGTCTTTGTTGTGGATATTCATTTATTCTTAATTTTAACATCCAAAAATAGTCAGGAACAAAGTGTTTTTGACCACTGAGGCAAATGTCAATTTGTGATAATGGGCTATACAAATAAAACTGATTTGATTTTATTTGTGTCACTTTTTAAGTAACAGAGCAAAGAAAAAAATTAAGAATCTACAACAGTGATTTATCTTAAAGGGGCGGTCAGTGATTCTGGGGAATGCTTGTTATCAAAATCACTTTTTGTCAAAATCTGTGAATCTCTTCTCATGATCTGCTTGCTCTCCGTACTGTGTTTGCGCTGAAAAAATATCCAGAGTGTTTATACACAGCCTAGTCTCTGTAAACGGGCATGTTGCTAGCTACAATAGGCCCTTTGTTTATATAGCCATTGTTTACATACCAGTGTACAGAGCATTCTCCAGAATCACTGATTACACATTTAATAAACAAAAAATTAGTAAGGCACAACAAATATTTAAGAAGAAAAAACTCTAGTTATTGCTATTTGTATCTGTTAAAATAGGCATCTAAAAATAGCATAAAATGTAGCGAAGTATATTCAATATTTCCAAAAAGTTTCCCCTGTGTTTGAGTCAAAGATATTGTATCAAAAAAGAAATTAAAACACACACACACACACACACACAATCTGAAATTGAGTGGCTGGCGACTCCCTTAGAGTTAGGGTGAGAAGCTCAGTTTTGAGGAACTCTGGGCAGAGCTGCTACTCCATTGCATTCTCAGAGATTGACAGGCGAGATGATCAGAGGGGAAGAGTTTTTACCACCATCATTAGGACAGGGACCAAAGCAGGGGTAGAGTTTCTCAGTGAAGGAGCAGCCAGTAAAGGAGTAGATCAGAGCTGCAGCATCAACGTCATAAAAGGAGACCAGACCCTCCTCATAATCCACAAACACCCCCACCTTCTGAGGAGGAAACCTCAGAGAGAGAAGGACTATAGGACCAGCACAAGCATTGTACTCATTGTCATTCCTCAAATATATCATCCAGTAACCATTCTGAGGCCTCAGTGTGATTTGTCCCTTCCTGTTGATCGACTGTCTGGCCACTCCTAAATCCCACTCAGTCTTCCCTTTAACCTGAACCTCGTAATACAATCTTCCTGAAGAGAAACTCTGTTTGGATAAGACTATAGGACAAGTATCAAATCTCTCTGGATTGTCTGGGAGATTCTTCTTTACATCAGCACAGTGAACTTGTTTTCCATCATCAGATAGGACGAGAGCTGGATGTGCTGTATCAGGATCAAGTGTCACATCCACTGCGTACTGCTGGACCCTCTTCAGCTCGGCCTCAAACAGCTTCTTCATCTGTTCACTGAGTTTCTCCTCCAGCTGATTCACAGCTTTCACCACAGTCCCCTCATATGAAGGTGGACGGACGCTGATCTCTGTCCAGTCCTTGGTGGGTAGAGCAGCCTTCAGGGCCAGGAAGGTAAGGAGGAGATGGTGGTGGTCTTCAGAATGTGAGAGCTGCTTCACCTCAATGCTTCTCTTCTCCAGCACAGAGATTTCCTGTTCCAGGTCTTTGATGAAGCCTTCAGCCTGTTTCTCTGTCTCTCTCTGCTTCTCTTTGACGGTGTTGATGAGCTCGGCCTGGCTTCTCTCCACAGCCTCCTTCAGAGCGGTGAAGACCTGAACACCAGCTGCTATCTCTCTGTCTGCACCTTTGTTACTGAGCTCCACTGAGCGTTTCATCTCCTGAATCTTCAGTTGTCTCTTCTGGATCATCTGCTGAACTTCAGCCTCTGTCTTCCCCAGTCCAGCTTTCTTTACTTTATATTCTTCTTTCAGAGGAACAACATCATGTGTCTTGTGGTCTGAAATAGTGCAGAGCATGCAGACACACATCTGGTCGGTCTGACAGAACAGCTCCAGCAGTTTATCGTGCTTCGTACACATCCTGCCTTCCAGGTTCATCACAGGGTCGATCAGCTCATGTCTTTTCAGGCTTGCCTTTGTCAGATGAGGCTCCAGGTGAGTTTCACAGTAAGAGACCAGACACACCAGGCAGGACTTCAGAGCCTTCAGTTTGGTTCCAGTGCAGATGTCACAGGGAACTTCTCCTGGTTCTTCAGCTTGTTGCTCTGAGCTGCTGCTGCTGGCTTCCTTTTGAGCTGACGCTCTGAACTGAGCAGCCATCTCAGAGATGAAGGTGTTGACCTTCATCTCAGGTCTTGTTGAGAAGACTTCTTTGCAGTTGGGACACTGACACAGGACATTTCTATTCCAGTGTTCAGTGATGGAGTTTTTGCAGAAGTTGTGTCCACATGGTGTGCTGACTGGATCAGTGAACACATCCAGACAGATGGAGCACAGGAACTGGTCTTCATTCAGCAGACAGCTGGCAGCAGACATGTCTACAATCAGAGGGATAAAAAAGTTTATTTATTGCGATGTATTGAGAACATCAATATTTCTGATTAATGTAGGTAGGTTGTTCTCTCTCGGCGGCTTAATCGATGAACCGTAACGAAAGTTATCCATGTAACTAAGTTCTATGAATTCTGAATGACTGGAGGAGGCAGTAATATCTTCTGCGGACGCTTATGTCGAGTGTGTATACAAACAAAGTCATGTGTGACCGAGGTGACCCCTCCTCTACTACAAAGGACTGGTGTCATCTTATCATCATTCCCTTGGAAAATCTTCTCGCCACTCCCGATTCTGAGTGACCGACACGTCAACAGCGCGACCCCAGAACCATTTGCTTTCAAGCACACGCATAATAGGGAAATAGAGTGCATGGAGTTCACTCACTATTTTTGATGATATTATGGCCAATAGAACTATTTACGTATTTATCTTCTAGGAATCTATCTAGGAAAACTTGACAATTGAATCATGACCCCAAGAATAAAAATCTAATTGTGGGATTGCGAACGATTCACACCCCTAGTAATGCTCTTCTTTACCTGTACTTGATACAGGTATAGGATAAGCCATCTATATCAATAAATCAACTAAAGCTAAGCTGCTGCATCACCTGTATGTGCTGGGGTCCAATCTGTTAGTCGAAGAAAGTAAAAAACATAAAACAAGGATTAATTATATCTTAAGTGATAGTGATTATTGTTCATATAATATAAATCTGTAAATCATAATTTTTTTTCAACCCAAAATAAACACAATTTTATCCCTTCTACCATCACATACATTACTATAATATTGATGATATCCTGCTGCTTACATTTTTACGAGAGTAAAATGTATTTTTTATGCAGGCTATACATTATAAACTCGACTTATTGAACTTAACCCATGTATTACAATTTCCTGTGATATATTTAGCCTGTATTTGTATTAATAAAACACAGGTTTATTGTACATTGTACCTGATAAAACTTATCAGCTGCCCTGCCTTACAAACACAGACAATTGAGCTGAGAGAAAAAAGGTTCAAAGTTCAAGGCTACTTACCAAAGTGTGTAGCCTAACAGTAATAGTTCTAAATATTCATACGTTTTAAAACATTAATTTTATGGCTATAGACGATAAAAGACAGATAACATCAGTCACTCACTGTACTCTATGTTTGGAGTGTCAACATTGATATATCAATTAGCCTTCAGCAAAGAAACCAGTCAGAAAAGGGCAGTGAACTGGCTTAAGCTAAGCTAGCTGTGACTGTATTCCTTCTAACCAGAGTACAGTATCTGTTATTCAGTTTTTGCTTCTGTATTTTGTATTTCCGGTCGATGTACTCACCAGCGTTTGTCAGAGATTCTGCTGTTTAGTTGATAAAAACCTGATGATTCAGTTGAGTTTGTCTTCAGAGATGGTCTGATCAGATATCGGCCTGGGAAAACAAACATTGACGCCGACACCTTATCCCGTCTCCCGCTTGACCTTGAGGCCTCCATGGTAGATTACTCTGAAGGGCTGTCGGAGGATGCAGTGTGTGCTTTGTGGGAAGGAACTCGAAGGGCCGAACAGGGAGACATTGCCTGGGTGGCAGCCCTTAACTTAGCCTCCCAAACCCCGTCTCACATGGAGCCTTTGCAGACGATCAGCCATGATGAGCTAGTAAAGCAACAAAGGACAGACGCCGTAATTGGAAAAGTCATGGAGCTAAAGATAAACAATACACCACCGACAGAGAACGAGAAAGGAAAAGTCGACACAGGCACAAGGAGGCTCTTAAGGGAATGGAGCAGGCTGCACATAGTGGATGGCCTACTCTACAGGAAAACCATTGGTCGCAGACAATTGGTTCTGCCATCCATCTATAGGCAAGTAGCACTAACCCACTTGCATGACAACATGGGCCATGTTGGCGTGGAGAAAGTCTTGAGCCTAGCAAGGGAGCGGTTCTACTGGCCTTTCATGAAAAAGGAGATTGAAGAATACATAACTAGAAGATGCCCTTGCATAAAGCAAAAGACACCAGCCACACATGAAAGAGCACCCATGGGGAGTATCACATCCAACTCGCCCCTTGAACTCGTGTGTATCGACTTCCTCCACTTAGAAGCCTCTCGTGGTGGATGCGAGTACATATTGGTCGTGATAGACCACTTCACCAGGTTCGCACAAGCCTACCCCACTCGCAACAAAGCAGGCAAGACAGCTGCTGACAGACTCTTTAACGACTTCATCCCCCGATTTGGATATCCCACTAAGCTCCACCACGACCAGGGTCGAGAATTTGAAAACGAACTGTTCAAATCACTCAGGCAGTTATCAAGTGTTGGCCACTCAAGAACCTCCCCCTATCACCCCCAAGGCAACCCTGCTGAGAGACTAAACCGCACACTGCTGCAAATGCTACGGACCCTAGGAGAGAAAGAAAGGGAAAATTGGAAAGACCACCTACCTCACGTGCTACATGCCTACAACTCCACAAAGCATGAGGGCACAGGGTTCTCCCCTCACTACCTAATGTATGGCCGTCATCCCCGCCTCCCCGTTGATCTCCTCTTTGGTCTTATAGCAGAGGAAGAAGAGGAAACACCAGCAGGATATGCGGAAAAATGGGCAGGAAAGATGATTGAGGCTTATCGAATAGCAAACGCAAACAGTCAACAGTCAAGTGCCAAAGGGAAAGCCCACTATGACAAAAAGAGCAAAGGTGTGACTCTTCAAGCTGGAGACCGAGTCCTGGTACGTAACCTCAATGAGAGAGGTGGGCCGGGTAAACTCAGGCCATATTGGGAGAAGATCATCTACACTGTGAGAGAGCAGGTTGGGGAGAACCCTGTCTACAAAATAAGCCCGGAGACAGGAGGTCGCCCTGTCCGCACACTACATCGAAACCTGCTGCTCCAAGTAAACGACCTACCTGTAGAGCCTCCCCAAAACCAAGTCACAAATAGGCCCAAGCCACCAAAGAAAACCAAAAAGTTCTCCGAACCCCTGAAGCCCACAGAACAGAGACAGAGTTCTGAGACAAGTGACTCTGAAGAGGAGGGTGTGTCTCATTACTGGCTACGTGTACCTGTGGAAAGAGTTGAGAGTAACTTACCAAGGTCAAGTGTCACCAGCCCCATTCAAAGCAGACCTGGACCGAGTGGAACTCTGAGCAGACAGAGAAGCAATGGGGAACTGGAAAGACAAAATGAAAGTGTGCCTTGTGCTGAGGAACACCAGCCTCACAACGACCAAGAACTGGCTCAGGTCCACAGTCCAGACAGAGATAACCAAGACAATCAGCTTGACGCTCAGCCTGAACTAAGGAGGTCTACCAGAAACAGACACCCTGGCCAAAGGCTCACCTATACAGCCCTTGGTCAACCAACATATCAGCCACTTCACTTTGTGAATGCAATAGAGACACAGCCCACAGTTTACCCCAATCAGTACCCACAGCCGTACTTCCATCCATTCCAAATTAGCCTTCCTCCATACATTCCAGTTTATTACCCTATCCATTGCTATTGATGAGTAAAAGTTGCACATTTACACCGTTAATAACACAACTACAGATTTTGGGTGTGCAATATATATTTGAGCTTGGGTTTTACACTGTTGAGTTTATCGAGTTTTAGTTACAAGAAGAGAGGAAACAAGGGTAAACATTTTAAGTTAAGCTATTACAAGCAGGTGTCAGGAGCCACTTCTTTTTGTTGGGGAGTGTGTGGTACACTCAAAATCAGACCACTATTTCAAGAGGCAATTTTTGAAAGTTTACATGTATAACCAATGATCATTAATTTATATATTTGAGTATGTATTTATCGCTAATTATTAACGTCGAATATTTGTTGTGGGACAAAGTTTTAGTACTAGGAAACTTAAGGGCGGAACTAAAGTGTATTGCAGTCCGGAATCCTATGGCTGCGGGGCATTTCCGGTCCCCCCGTCAGACGGATTTCGGAAAATGACAACAGGGCTCCGTTGCTTCATTCCTGTGCTTTCCTCTACCTGCTTTTCAGGTTTGTACCCAGTGAAAAGCACACACATTACTATCTTCATGAATCGGAACATATTACAAACATGTTGATACACTTTGAGTAAAGTTTTATGTAAGTTATGTGTAGTTATGAACTTTTTAAAATTCCTTTGTTTGTTTTCGCGCCAAACGGCAATTGTGGAAAATAGCAGTTTGCCGTCCGCGGAGAATATTATTGTGACAACACACACATCGTAGAGCATGAATAAGTTTACTTTGGCCCTGAACACCTGACATAAAGGTTTAAGAATATATTACATGTGATTAAGAGGTTTATGACGTTATGATAGGATATTTTAGAGTATAAGAAAAGTGTTTATATGATGGGTTGTAGCTATAGGCTTAGCCTGTCAGTTAGACAGACCTATCAACCATTGTAGTTCAGACAGTGGTTTAATGTTAATTCCCTAAGTGTTGTTTTATGTCTTAAATAGGAGAACAGTCTTTTTTAATGACAAGTGTTATTGTGGGGTAAAGCCAAAGTATATTTAGGTTTGACATTTTATTTATTATATAGGAACAAAACTGTATTAAATTGCACTATGTGAGCTAGCTTTAAAAATAACCAGCCTATAAGCTGAAAACAGGCACAACTTTAGCTTAGGTGAATTTTGACAAAAGGAGTGTATATTTTGATATGAATTGTAATAAGAGTTGTGTATTTATGGTAATGTGAACTAAGAGTGGAGAGAAACAAGATATGTGAGCCTCACTTTTTTATTGCACTTTTTGATGTTTTATTTTTAACAAGGAACCTATTGACATTTGTACATGCACTTTAGCCAGGGAAGAGTTTATATATATATGTGATGATTGTGAATTAAAGAGACGGATTTCGGAAAATGACAACAGGGCTCCGTTGCTTCATTCCTGTGCTTTCCTCTACCTGCTTTTCAGGCAAATCCGATCTCAAAATCCTTTTGCTACCTCTGTCCTGGCCACTTGGGACCGGTAACATACTCACCAGCGTTTGTCAGAGATTCTGCTGTTTAGTTGATAAAAACCTGATGATTCAGTTGAGTTTGTCTTCAGAGAGAAACAGAGAGACGTGTCTTGACTGCAGCTGTGCTGTTGCTCAGACAAACTTTTACTTTCATTTCAGGTAAAGTGACGCTGCAGCAGCTCTCCTGTTTCAGTGTTGCTCCACCTCTTAGTGCAGCTCTGTCACTCAACTTGTAATGTTTACTTTGGAACCGAATCAACATATTTGTGGAAGATTAGTGATTACTTTTTGTCTCTTCTTTTTTTATACAGTTGAAGTATACAGCATCTAAAATAACAAACATTTACAAATAGACAACATAACCAAAGAGGTGAAATCACTGGGGTGTTTAAAACTATCACTTGTATTACCATGCATGAGTTCTAGAATATTAAAATGTAGACATCTGAATGTTCAGGAGGTTCAGAGTTAATTTAACACACTGGTGGAACAGTTGTTTATACATGTGCATGTGTCAGGATGCAGTTTGTTATAAACTCCACCAGAGGGCGACCTCAGCTGTAATCTATTCTGCTCATGTCACCTACTCAAACACAACTCAACAATCTTTACATGACATGGGCTGAAAAGAAGATATAGAGCAAGGCATGCTACAATTCATGGCCTGAACGTTTTTTTTTTTCTGCAAACAACTTAACAAAAACCTATTAGGGACTTCTCAGACCATATGAAATAGTCAGAGAAGTGTATTTCATGGGACCTTTAAATGACAGTTAACAATATGCATTATTTGACAAATTATTTGAGATGACACTTATACCAATCCATCTTCCATTTAAGTTGTTGTGTCCTTTTCCAAACTCACACATCATGCAGTTCTGCAGCTATTTGAAACTGGGGTCATCCCGTCCTCCAGATTTATACAGCTCCAAATGGGAACAGGACAACAAGTGAGTTTAAGAAACACCATGGGAGGAAAAATAGACAATATTACGAGAATAAAGTTGTAATTTTAGGAGAGGAAAAAACTACTGTACACGTGTATGTCTTTCTCTGTCAGATTTTATTCATTTTAACTTTGATATAACACCTGCACAAATGACCAGGATTGACCAGAATTTCAGAAAAGTAAAAAAAAAAGATTTTCCCAAAATATGATTATATATTTATTTTAGCAAACTCTTCATCAAAATAACATGTAATCGTAAAGATATCTATGTACATTCAAAATGACGATATTCATGTGCATATAAACATAATAAATACACTAAACACACTAAAAAAGCTGAATTTTTTTTATTTTAAGTTTTTTAAATTGCATTGTAAGTCATCGGTTATTTTTCTTTGTTGTGGATATTAATTTAATCTTAATTTTAACATCCAAAAATAGTCAGGAACAAAGTGTCACTTTTTAAGTAACAGAGCAGAACACATTTAAGCATCTCCAACAGTGAACAGTGTTACAGTAGGTGGGTCAGTGATTCTGGAGCACGCTTGTTGTCCAAATCAGTTTGTCAAAATCTGTGAATATCTCCTCACGATCCGCCAGCTCTCTGTACTGTGTCTGCGCTGAAAAATAACCCAGTGTAAATACACACAGCCTATAGGCTCTGTAAACGAGCATGTTGCTAGCTACGATGGGCCATTTGTTTACCCCTTTGTTTACATACCAGTTTACAGAGCATTCTCCAGAATCACTGACTATACCTTTTAATGAGTAAAAAAAATTAGTAAAGCACAACAAATATGTTAGAAGAAAAAAGCTTAGGGTATTGCTATTTTTACGTGTTAAAATAGGCTCCTAAAAACAGCATAACATGTAGCAAAGTAATTCTTTACAGAGTACTGGTAAATATGACGGCTGTCCCTGAGCCAGAATTTTCTCAGTCAAATCAGATCTCCCCGTTTAATCCAGAGATTTTACTATTCTTGATACTATTTGGCAATCAGCAAAGTGCTTTGGAGTTAGATATTTGGCGTCCCTTCAACACCAACACTGTGAAAAACAGAGACCTTTGAAAACTCCATTGTACCTGTTTATACCTATTTGTTATACAGTCTATGGATTATACGGGTGAAACGGTGGATAGGTGGGGGCTGTGTGGGTAATTTGACGTTTTCATTTCAAATTGAAGGTAAAGGTCCATAGAACAATTTTGGTTCGAGTGTAAAGAAACCAGACCAACTTTGTTTTTTAACCCGAATTAAGACCTTCAAAAATGTATTGACGATTTCGATTGTTGCCATTTTGGAAGGTGGGTAAAAAAAAATATAAGAATGTGGGTTTTGTTCGCGACCTATGGTCACGAGCGCTGGGTCATGACCGAAAGAACAGAGCTTGAGTACAAGCGGCACAAATGGGTTTTCTCAGGAAGGTGACTGGCGTCTCCCTTAGGGATAAGGTGAGAAGCTCAGTCATTCGTGAGGAATTCGGGCAGAGCTGCTACACCATTGCATTCTCAGATAATGACAGGCGAGATTATCAGAGGGGCAGAGTTTTTAACACTATACGTAACACACGGACCCAAGTATGGGTAGAGTTTCTCAGTGAAGGAGCAGCCAGTAAAGGAGTAGATAAGAGCTGCAGCATCAACGTCATAAAAGGAGACCAGACCCTCCTCATAATCCACAAACACCCCAACCTTCTCAGGCCGAGACTTCAGAGAGAGAAGGACTGTAGCAGCTTTGTATTTGTCATTCCTCAAATATATCACCCAGTAACCATCCTGAGGTCTCTCTGTGATTCTTCCCTTCCTGTTGCTCGATTCGCTGACCACTCCTAAATCCCACTCATTCTGCCCTTTAACCTGAACCTCGAAATAAAATCTTCCTGAAGAGAAACTCTGCTTTGACAGGACATTACACCACCTATCAAATCTCTTTGTATACATTGGGAGATTCTTGATTACATCACCACGGTGTGCTTGTTTTCCATCATCAGACAGGACGAGTTTGGGATGTGCTGTATCAGGATCGAGTGTCACATCCACTGCGTACTGCTGGACTCTCTTCAGCTCGGCCTCAAACAGCTTCTTCATCTGTTCACTGAGTTTCTCCTCCAGCTGATTCACAGCTCTCACCACAGTCCCCTCATATGAAGGTGGACGGACGTTGATCTCTGTCCAGTCCTTGGTGGGTAGAGCTGCCTTCAGGGCCAGGAAGTTTAGGAGGAGATGGTGGTGGTCTTCAGAATGTGAGAGCTGCTCCACCTCAATGCTTCTCTTCTCCAGCTCAGAGATTTCCTGTTCTAGCTCTTTGATGAAGCCTTTAGCCTGTTTCTCTGTCTCTCTCTGCTTCTCTTTGACGGTGTTGATGAGCTCGGCCTGGCTTCTCTCCACAGACTCCCTCAGAGCGGTGAAGACCTGAACACCTTCTGCTATCTCTCTGTCTGCATCTTGGTTACTGAGCTCCACTGAGCGTCTCATCTCCTGAATCTTCAGTTGTCTCTTCTGGATCATCTGCTGAACTTCAGCCTCTGTCTTCCCCAGCTCCGCCTTCTTTACTTTATATTCTTCTTTCAGAGGAACAACATCATGTGTCTTGTGGTCTGAAATGGTGCAGAGCATGCAGACACACATCTGGTCGGTCTGACAGAACAGCTCCAGCAGTTTATCGTGCTTCGTACACATCCTGCCTTCCAGGTTCATCACAGGGTCGATCAGCTCATGTCTTTTCAGGCTTGCCTTTGTCAGATGAGGCTCCAGGTGAGTTTCACAGTAAGAGACCAGACACACCAGGCAGGACTTCAGAGCCTTCAGTTTGGTTCCACTGCAGATGTCACAGGGAACTTCTCCTGGTTCTTCAGCTTGTTGCTCTGAGCTGCTGCTGCTGGCTTCCTTTTGAGCTGACGCTCTGAACTGAGCAGCCATCTCAGAGATGAAGGTGTTGACCTTCATCTCAGGTCTTGTGGAGAAGACTTCTTTACAGTTGGGACACTGACACAGGACATTTCTATTCCAGTGTTCAGTGATGCAGTTTTTGCAGAAGTTGTGTCCACATGGTGTGCTGACTGGATCAGTGAACACATCCAGACAGATGGAGCACAGGAACTGGTCTTCATTCAGCAGACAGCTGGCAGCAGACATGTCTACAATCAGAGGGATAAAAAAGTTTATTTATTGCGATGTATTGAGAACATCAATATTTCTGATTAATGTAGGTAGGTTGTTCTCTCTCGGCGGCTTAATCGATGAACCGTAACGAAAGTTATCCATGTAACTAAGTTCTATGAATTCTGAAAGACTGGAGGAGGCAGTAATATCTTCTGCGGACGCTTATGTCGAGTGTGTATACAAACAAAGTCATGTGTGACCGAGGTGACCCCTCCTCTACTACAAAGGACTGGTGTCATCTTATCATCATTCCCTTGGAAAATCTTCTCGCCACTCCCGATTCTGAGTGACCGACACGTCAACAGCGCGACCCCAGAACCATTTGCTTTCAAGCACACGCATAATAGGGAAATAGAGTGCATGGAGTTCACTCACTATTTTTGATGATATTATGGCCAATAGAACTATTTACGTATTTATCTTCTAGGAATCTATCTAGGAAAACTTGACAATTGAATCATGACCCCAAGAATAAAAATCTAATTGTGGGATTGCGAACGATTCACACCCCTAGTAATGCTCTTCTTTACCTGTACTTGATACAGGTATAGGATAAGCCATCTATATCAATAAATCAACTAAAGCTAAGCTGCTGCATCACCTGTATGTGCTGGGGTCCAATCTGTTAGTCGAAGAAAGTAAAAAACATAAAACAAGGATTAATTAATCTGATTTCTTAAGTGATAGTGATTATTGTTCATATAATATAAATCTGTAAATCATAATTTTTTTTCAACCCAAAATAAACACAATTTTATCCCTTCTACCATCACATACATTACTATAATATTGATGATATCCTGCTGCTTACATTTTTACGAGAGTAAAATGTATTTTTTATGCAGGCTATACATTATAAACTCGACTTATTGAACTTAACCCATGTATTACAATTTCCTGTGATATATTTAGCCTGTATTTGTATTAATAAAACACAGGCTTATTGTACATTGTACCTGATAAAACTTATCAGCTGCCCTGCCTTACAAACACAGACAATTGAGCTGAGAGAAAAAAGGTTCAAAGTTCAAGGCTACTTACCAAAGTGTGTAGCCTAACAGTAATAGTTCTAAATATTCATACGTTTTAAAACATTAATTTTATGGCTATAGACGATAAAAGACAGATAACATCAGTCACTCACTGTACTCTATGTTTGGAGTGTCAACATTGATATATCAATAAGCCTTCAGCAAAGAAACAAGTCAGAAAAGGGCAGTGAACTGGCTTAAGCTAAGCTAGCTGTGACTGCATTCCTTCTAACTGGAGTACAGTCTCTGTTGTTCAGTTTTTACTTCTGTATTTAGGATTTCCGGGCATTGTACTCACCAGCGTTTGTCAGAGATTCTGCTGTTTAGTTGATAAAAACCTGATGATTCAGTTGAGTTTGTCTTCAGAGAGAAACAGAGAGACGTGTCTTGACTGCAGCTGTGCTGTTGCTCAGACAAACTTTTACTTTCATTTCAGTCAAAGTGACGCTGCAGCAGCTCTCCTGTTTCAGTGTTGCTCCACCTCTTAGTGCAGCTCTGTCACTCAACTTGTAATGTTTACTTTGGAACTGAATCAACATATTTGTGGAAGATTAGTGATTACTTTTTGTCTCTTCTTTTTTTATACAGTTGAAGTATACAGCATCTAAAATAACAAACATTTACAAATAGACAACATAACCAAAGAGGTGAAATCACTGGGGTGTTTAAAACTATCACTTGTATTACCATGCATGAGTTCTAGAATATTAAAATGTAGACATGTGAAAGTTCAGGAGCTTAAGAGTTAATTTAACACATTGGTGTAACAGTTGTTCATACATGTGCATGTGTCAGGATGCAGTTTGTTATAAACTCCACCAGAGGGCGACCTCAGCTGTAATCTATTCTGCTCATATCACCGACTCAAACACAACTCAACATATAATCTTTACATGACATGGGCTGAAAATGAGGATATAGAGCGAGGCATGCTACAATTCATGGTTTTAACATTTTTTTCAGCAAACAACTTAAAAAACCTATTAGGGACTTCTTAGACCATATGAAATTGTCAGAAAGGTTATATTTTGGGACCTGTAAATGACAGTAAACAATATGCATTATTTGACAAATGATTTTAGATCACACTTATACCAATCCTACTTCCATTTAAGTTGTTGTGTCCTTTTCCAAACTCACACATCATGCAGTTCTGCAGCTATTTGAAACTGGGGTCATCCCGTCCTCCAGATTTATACAGCACCAAATGGGAACATGACTACAAGTGAGTTTAAGAAACACCATGAGGGGAAAAATAGACAATATTACTAGAATAAAGATGTAATTTTAGGAGAGGAAAAAACTACTGTACACATGTATGTCTTTCTCTGTCAGATTTTATTCATTTTAACTTTGATATAACACCTGCACAAATGACCAGGATTCTTCGGAAAAGTAAAGAAACAAAATTCGCAAAAATTATTATATATTTCTTTTAGCAAACTCTTCATTGAAATAACATGTATTCGTAAAGAGATTTCTATCTATCCATGTACATTCTAAATGAGGATATTAATGTGCATATCCATGATAAATGACAACTAAACACTGACACTAAAAAAGCTGATTTTCTATTTTATTTAAACGTTTTTTTAAATTGCATTGTAAGTCATCGGTTATTTGTCTTTGTTGTGGATATTAATTTATTCTTAATTTTAACATCCAAAAATAGTCAGGAACAAAGTGTTTTTGACCACTGAGGCAAATGTCAATTTGTGATATTGGGCTATACAAATAAAACTGATTTGATTTGATTTGATTTGTGTCACTTTTTAAGTAACAGAGCAAAAAAAAATTAAGAATCTACAACAGTGATTTATCTTAAAGGTGCGGTCAGTGATTCTGGAGAATGCTTGTTATCAAAATCACTTTTTGTCAAAATCTGTGAATCTCTTCTCATGATCCGCTTGCCCTCCGTACTGTGTTTGCGCGGAAAAAAAATCCAGAGTGTTTATACTCAGCCTAGACTCTGTAAACTGGCATGTTGCTAGCTATAATGGGCCCTTTGTTTACATACCAATTGTTTACATACTATTTTTAAGTGTTAAAATAGGCATTTAAAATAAGCATAAAATGTAGCAAAGCAAATTAATTTTTTCCAAAAAGTTTCCCCTGTGTTTGAGTCAAAGATAAATATGAGGGCCGTCCCTTATCCGGAATTTTCTCAGTCAAATCGGATCTGTTTAATCCAGAGATTCGACTATTCTTGATACTATTTGGCCTTCAGCAAAGTGCTTTGGAGTTAGATATTTGGCCTCCCTTCAATACCAAAAGTGTGGAAAACTGAGACTTTTGAAAACTCCATTGTGCCTGTTTATACCTTTTTGATATACAGTCTATGGATTATACGGGTGAAACAGAGGATAGTGGGGGGCTGTGTGGGTAATCTGACGTTTTCATTTTAAATTGAAGATAAGGGTCTATAGAACAATTTGGGTTTGAGTTTTAAGAAACCAGACAAACTTTTTTTCAAACCCGAATTAAGACCCTCAGAAATCGATCGTTGATTTCGATTGTTGCCATTTTGGAAGATGGGGGGGGGGGGGGGGAACAAAAATGATGTCTGGTTTCTTGTTTTTCCTACACTAGATGATTTTCCGATCATTTCTGAGGATGAGAATCAGCCCCTTCAAATCTGAGTAAAATTAAGGAGTTCAAATGCCTCAGGGTTTTGTTTGCAACCTATGCTCATGAAGGCTGGGTCGTGAGTCATGACCGAAAGAACAAGATCTTGAGTACAAGCGGCACAAATGGGTTTTCTCAGGATGGTGGCTGGCATCTCCCTTAGAGATAGCGTGTGAAGCTCAGTCATTCGTGAGGAACTCTGGGCAGAGCCGCTACTCCATTGGATTCTCAGAGATTGACAGGGGAGATGATCAGAGGGGAAGAGTTTTTACCACCACCATTAAGAAATGGACCAAAGCAGGGGTAGAGTTTCTCAGTGAAGGAGCATCCAGTAAAGGAGTAGATAAGAGCTGCAGCATCAACGTCATAAAAGGAGACCAGACCCTCCTCATAATCCACAAACACCCCAACCTTCTGAGGCCGAGACTTCAGAGAGAGAAAAACTGCAGGGTCATCAAGAGCTTCGTATTCATTGTCATTCCTCAACCATATCATCCAGTAACCATCCCCAGGGCTCAGGGTGATTTGTCCCTTCCTGTTGATCGACTCTCTGGCTACTCCAACATCCCACGCAGTCTTCCCTTTAACCTGAACCTCGTAATAAAATCTTCCTGAAGAGAAACTCTGTTTTGATAAGACATTAACACAACTATCAAATCTCTCTGGATTGTCTGGGAGATTCTTCCTTACATCACCATGTTTAACTTGTTGTCCATCATCAGACAGGACGAGTTTGGGATGTGCTGTATCAGGATCGAGTGTCACATCCACTGTGTACCGCTGGACCCTCTTCAGTTCGGCCCCAGCAAGCAGCTTCTTCATCTGTTCACTGAGTTTCTCCTCCAGCTGATTCAAAGCTCTCCTCACAGTCCCTCCATATGAAGGTGGACGGACGCTGATCTCTGTCCAGTCCTTGGTTGGTAGAGCTGACTTCAGGCACCCGAAGTTTAGGAGAATGTGGAGGTTGTCTTCAGAATGTGAGAGCTGCTCCACCTCAGTGCTTCTCTTCTCCAGCTCAGAGATTTCCTGTTCCAGGTCTTTGATGAAACCTTCAGTCTGTTTCTCTGTCTTTCTCTGCTTCTGTTTGACGGTGTTGATGAGCTCGGCCTGGCTTCTCTCCACAGACTCCCTCAGAGCGGTGAAGACCTGAACACCATCTGCTATCTCTCTGTCTGCACCTTCTTTACTGAGCTCCACTGAGCGTCTCATCTCCTGAATTTTCAGTCGTCTCTTCTGGATCATCTGCTGAACTTCAGCCTCTGTCTTCCCCATTCCAGCTTTCTTTAACACATATTCTTCTCTCAGAGGAACAACAGCATGTGTCTTGTGGTCTAAAATGGTGCAGAGCATGCAGACACACATCTGGTCGGTCTGACAGAACAGCTCCAGCAGTTTATCGTGCTTCTTACACATCCTGCCTTCCAGGTTCTCCACAGGGTCGATCAGCTCATGTCTTTTAAGTCCTGGCCTCGTCAGATGAGGCTCCAGGTGAGTTTCACAGTAGGAGACCAGACACACCAGACAGGACTTCAGGGCCGTCAGTTTGGTTCCAGTGCAGATGTCACAGGGAACATATAATGGTGTGGCAGCTTGTAGCTCTGAGCTGCTGCTGCTGGCTTCTTGTTTAGCTGACGCTCTGAACTGAGCAGCCATCTCAGAGATGAAGGTGTTGACCTTTATCTCAGGTCTTGTGGAGAAGACTTCTTTACAGTTGGGACACTGACACAGGACATTACTATTCCAGTGTTCAGTGATGCAGTTTTTGCAGAAGTTGTGTCCACATGGTGTGCTGACTGGATCAGTGAACACATCCAGACAGATGGAGCACAGGAACTGATCTTCATTCAGCAGACAGCTGGCAGCAGACATGTCTACAATCAGAGGGGGAAAAAAGTGTATTTATTAAGATTTATTGAGAACATCAATATTAGTGATTAATGTGGGCGTTCATGTCTTACAAATCTGGAATTAATGGTAGTTGGTTGTTAAGTCGATGTAGCGTAACAAAAGTTACGCATGTAACACAGTTCTATGAATTCTGAATGACCGCCAGAGGCAGTAATATCTTCAGCAGACGGGTAGGTCGACTGTACAGTCCAAGAAGGTGCCCTTAACCCTCTGAGGTCGACAAACGCTCTATAGCGTTAGTTCATGTGCAGATCATGTGATCACGTTCGATCCGATGCAACATAAAAACTACAGTCGGGACAACTTTGCCGACAGCGTCTGTCGAAAGTTTTGACTTGAAACTCTATGCCAGTCTTTGTTTCAACGGATAGACCCAGTATAACCGGAGATACGATGATTTATAGTTGATACAAAATTGGTCTATTTTTGCAGGCTCAAAAGTATGAGAATTCGATTGGGGCAGCCATTATTTTGTCATTTTAGGATTGGAAGAAATGCTGAAAACTGGATACTGCACAACAGGCTGCATTGAACAGGGAGGGGGAGGAGAAGGGGGAGGGGTGTGTGGAGTAATACGAAGATAGACTAAAAGAGACGAAAAGTGACAGGGGGCGGGAGTCTTTCTATGCGAGAGACGAGGCAGCTAGCAAACAAAAGTGACAGACACACGGAGGAAGATTGAGAGATACTTCCCCGCTGGTCATCTTGTCCACGCTGCAGGCTGGGGGACGGTGTCTGAACTATAGTTTGTCCCCCTGTGTTGGGTGGCTTAAACCTAATATGTTGTTGTTACGTTTTACGGCAGCTGAGGTGCTGTTTGGAAAACTGACCGACCACCGGTGTCTACACCCCCTGCCTCTCAAACCAGGTCCTTGGTTGCCCCATATCTGGGGCCATGGCCCTGTATTGGGGTCGCGGCTGGGTTGTTCAGTGCCTTGTTGAACCAGCCTGGAACTTCCAGGCTGACCCGACTGGGCATGAGCAATGGCCCTTGTTTGGGGAGGTCTCTGTCTGGTTAATGGGGTTCTCCTCTGTAAGTTGGCAAAATGCTGGCAAAAAGCCTGTGTTGATTGGACGCTACGTTCAAGCATTTGCTGTGCTGCTCTGTATGGTTCAGCCAAAGACGACTGGACTAGCTACACCTTACGAGTCAGTGTCAGAGAGAATATGAGCCTGCAAAGCTCCCTACTCATGAATGTGAGGTATAACTGAGGCCTTGGGTGCAAATAAGGGGCCCTCCTGAAAAAAAGTGCATGTCTCGGCAGGCGGTACTTGTGGCTCGTCCAAACCAAACTTTTCTACCTGTACTTGTATACCAGTGAGCTAAGCCATCTTTATAAATAAATCACTATATGCCAACCTGCTGCATCAACTCCCTCAGTGCTTGGGTCCAATGATGTTGCTCCCAACGACTGTTAGACTTGCTAGTAATTCAAATAAAAGTAGAAAAACATAATCCAGGAATAAATAATCAGAATTCTGGAGCATTCAAGTGATAACTTTCTAAACCCAAATCATTTAAATTTAAAATAATAACGCATTACATTTTTTACCCAAAATAAACACAGTGCTATCCCTTCTACCATCACATAAAATACTGTAAAAATGCTATCCTGCTGCTCAAATTGTTTCTAGAGTAAAATATATTTTTTATGTAGGCTAAACTTTACAAACTCGGCCTATCAAACTTAACCCATGTATTTCCTGTGATATATTTAGCCTGTATTTGAGGAAAAATCACTGAAATACAGGTTGATAAATCAGCTGCTCTGCCTTACTTAGACAGACAGCTGAGCTGAGAGAAAAAAAGGTTGGAAGTCCAAGGCTACTTACCAAAGTGTGTAGCTTAACAGTAATAGTTTAAATAGTTATATGTTTTAATACCTTTTATGACTATAGATGCAAAAAGACAGATTACATCAGTCACTCACTGTACTCTATGTTTGGAGTGTCAACATTGACATTTCAGTTAGCCTTCAGCAAAGAAACAAGTCAGAATAGGGCAGTGAACTAGCTTAAGCTAAACTGCTAGCTGTGACTGCATTTTTCCTAACCAGATTACAGTCTCTGTTGTTCAGTTTTTTCTTTTTTTCTTCTGTATTTAGTATTTCCGGGCGGTGTACTCACCAGCGTTTGTCAGAGATTCTGCTGTTTAGTTGATAAAAACCTGATGGATTCAGTTGAGTTTGTCTTCAGAGAGAAACAGATAGACGTGTCTTGACTGCAGCTGTGCTGAGGCTCAGACAAACTTTCACTTTCAAAGTGACGTTGCAGCAGCTCTCCTGTTTCAGTGTTGCTCCACCTCTTAGTGCAGCTCTGTCACTCAACTTGTATTGTTTACTTTGGAACTGAATCAACATATTTGTGGAAGATTAGTGATGACTTTTTGTCTCTTCTTTTTTTTATCTACAATAACAAACATTTACAATTAGACAACATAACCAAAGAGGTGAAATCACTGGGGTGTTTAAAACTATCACTTGTATTACCATGCATGAGTTCTAGAATATTGAAATGTAGACATCTGAAAGTTCAGGAGGTTAAGAGTTAATTTAACACACTGGTGGAACAGTTGTTTATACATGAGCATGTGTCAGGATGCAGTTTGTTATAAACTCCACCAGAGGGCGACCTCAGCTGTAATCTATTCTGCTCATGTCACCTACTCGAACACAACTCAACATATAATCTTTACATGACATGGGCTGAAAATGAGGATATAGAGCGAGGCATGCTACAATTCATGGTCTGAACGTTTTTTTTTTCTGCAAACAACTTAAAAAAACTATTAGGGACTTCTTAGACCATATGAAATTGTCAGAAAGGTTATATTTTGGGACCTGTAAATGACAGTAAACAATATGCATCATTTGACCAATGATGTTAGATGACACTTATACCAATCCATCTTCCATTTAAGTTGTTGTGTCCTTTTCCAAACTCACACATCATGCAGTTCTGCAGCTATTTGAAACTGGGGTCATCCCGTTCTCCAGATTTATACAGCTCCAAATGGGAACATGACTACAAGTGAGTTTAAGAAACACCATGAGGGGAAAAATAGACAATATTACTAGAATAAAGTTGTGATTTTAGGAGAGGAAAAAAACTACTGTACACATGTATGTCTTTCTCTGTCATATTTTATTCTTTTTAACTTTGATATAACACCTGCACAAATGACCAGGATTCTTCGGAAAAGTAAAAGAAAATAAAAAATACCCCAAAAATTATTATATATTTCTTTTAGCAAACTCTTCATCGAAATAAAATGTATTCGTAAAGAGATTTTCATCTATCCATGTACATTCAAAATGAGGATATTAATGTGCATATAAACATAATAAATGACAACTAAACACACTAAAAAAGCAGATTTTTTTTTTGTTTAAGTTTTTTTAAATTGCATTGTAAGTCATTGGTTATTTGTCTTTGTTGTGGATATTAATTTATTCTTAATTTTAACATCCAAAAATAGTCAGGAACAAAGTGTTTTTGACCACTGAGGCAAATGTCAATTTGTGATAATGGGCTATACAAATAAAACAGATTTGATTTGATTTGATTTGTGTCACTTTTTAAGTAACAGAGCAAAAAAAAATAAGAATGTACAACAGTGATTTATCTTAAAGGGGCGGTCAGTGATTCTGGAGAATGCTTGTTATCAAAATCACTTTTTGTCAAAATCTGTGAATTTCTTCTCATGATCCGCTTGCCCTCCGTACTGTGTTTGCGCTGAAAAAAAATCCAGACTATTTATACACAGACTAGACTCTGTAAACGGGCATGTTGCTAGCTATAATGGGCCCTTTGTTTATATAGCCATTGTTTACATACCAGTGTACAGAGCATTCTCCAGAATCACTCACTACGCCTTTAATGAACAAAAAATTAGTAAGGAACAACACATATTTTAGAAGAAAAAAACTCAAGGTATTGCTATTTTTAAGTGTTAAAATAGGCATTTAAAATAAGCATAAAATGTAGCAAAGCAAATCAATTTTTTCCAAAAAGTTTCCCCTGTGTTTGAGTCAAAGATAAATATGAGGGCTGTCCCTTATCCGGAATTTTCTTGATACTATTTGGCAATCAGCAAAGTGCATTGGAGTTAGATATTTGGCTTCCCTTCAATACCAAAAGTGTGGAAAACTGAGACTTTTGAAAACTCCATTGTGCCTGTTTATACCTCTTTGTTATACAGTCTATGGTTTATGCAGGTGAAACAGAGGATTGTGGGGGGCTGTGTGGGTAATTTGATGTTTTAATTTCAAATTGAAGGTAAGGGTCTATAGAACAATTTGGGTTTGAGTTTTAAGAAACCAGACCAACTTTTTTTCAAACCCGAATTAAGACTTTCAAAAATCGATCGTTGATTTCGATTGTTGCCATTTTGGAAGATGGGCAACAAAAAAGAAAAAAAAATGGTCTGCTTTCTTCTTTTTCCAACACTAGATGATTTTTCGATAATTTATGAGGATGAGGATCAGGCCTGAATGGGTTTTCTCAGGAGGGTGGCAGACATCTCCCTTAGAGATAAGGTCAGATGCTCAGTCATTTGTGAGGAACACCGGGCAGAGCCGCTACTCCATTGCATTCTCAGAGATTGACAGGCGAGATGATCAGAGGGGAAGAGTTTTTACCACCATCATTAAGACTGGGACTGAAGTATGGGTAGAGTTTCTCAGTGAAGGAGCATCCAGTAAAGGAGTAGATAAGAGCTGAAGCATCAACGTCATAAAAGGAGACCAGACCCTCCTCATAATCCACAAACACCCCTACCTTCTGAGGCCTGGACTTCAGAGACAGACTCAATAGAGGGTCATCAAGAGCTTTGTACTCATTGCCATTCCTCAGCCATATCGTCCAATGACCATTCTCAGGGCTCAGTGTGATTCTTCCCTTCCTGTTGATTGACTCTCTGGCCACTCCTAAATCCCACTCAGTCTGCCCTTTAACCTGAACCTCGTAATAAAATCTTCCTGAAGAGAAACTCTGTTTGGATAAGACATTAGCACATAAATCAAATCTCTCTGGATTGTCTGGGAGCTTCTTCCTTACATCACCATTTTTAACTTGTTTTCCATCATCAGATAGTATGAGAGCAGCACATGCTGTATCAGGATCGAGTGTCACATCCACTGCATAGCGCTGGACCCTCTTCAGTTCGGCCTCAAACAGCTTGGTCATCTGTTCACTGAGTTTCTCCTCCAGCTGATTCACAGCTCTCAACACAGTCCCTTCATATGAAGGTTCACAGACACTGATCTCTGTCCAGTCCTTGGTGGGTAGAGCAGCGTTTATGGACTGGAAGTTTAGGAGAAGATGGTGGTGGTCTTCAGAATGTGAGAGCTGCTCCACCTCAATGCTTCTCTTCTCCAGCTCAGAAATTTCCTGTTCCAGCTCTTTGATGAAGCCTTCAGCCTGTTTCTCTGTCTCTCTCCGTTTCTCTTTGATGGTGTCGATGAGCTCGGCCTGGCTTCTATCCACAGAGTCCCTCAAAGCAGCGAAGACCTGAACACCATCTGCTATCTCTCTGTCTGAACATTCGTTACTGAGCTCCACTGAGCGTCTCATCTCCTGAATCTTCAGTTGTCTCTTCTGGATCATCTGCTGAACTTCAGCCTCTGTCTTCCCCAGCTCGGCCTTCTTTACTTTATATTCTTCTTTTAGAGGAACAACATCATGTGTCTTGTGGTCTGAAATGGTGCAGAGCATGCAGACACACATCTGGTCGGTCTGACAGAACAGCTCCAACAGTTTATCGTGCTTCGTACACATCCTGCCTTCCAGGTTCTCCACAGGGTCGATCAGCTCATGTCTTTTCAGGCCTGACATTGTTAGATGAGGCTCCAGGTGAGTTTCACAGTAGGAGACCAGACACACCAGGCAGGACTTCAGGGCGTTCAGTTTGGTTCCAGTGCAGACGTCACAGGGAACTTCTCCTGGTTCGGCAGCTTGTTGCTCTGAGCTGCTGCTGCTGCTGGCTTCCTGTTGAGCTGACGCTCTGAACTGAGCAGCCATCTCAGAGATGAAGGTGTTGACCTTCAGCTCAGGTCGTGTGGAGAAGACTTCTTTGCAGTTGGGACACTGACATAGAACATTACTATCCCAGTGTTCAGTGATGCAGTTTTTGCAGAAGTTGTGTCCACATGATGTGGTGACTGGATCAGTGAACACATCCAGACAGATGGAGCACAGGAACTGATCTTCATTCAGCAGACAGCTGGCAGCAGACATGTCTACAATCAGAGGGATAAAAAGGTTGAATTATTATGATTTATTGAGAAAATCAATATTAGTGATTAATTTAGGCATTCATGTTTTACAAATATGGAATTAATGTTAGTTGGTTGTTAAGTCGATGTAGCGTAACGAAAGTTACGGATGTCACTAAGTTCTATGGATTCTGAATGACCGCCAGAGGCAGTAAGATCTTCAGCAGACGGGTAGGTCGAATGTAAATTCCAAGAAGGTTCCCTTAACCCTCTGAGGTCGACAAACGCTCTATAGGGTTTGTTCACGTGCAGGTCATGTGATCACGTTTGAGCCGATGCAACATAAAAACTACAGTCGGGACAACTTCGGCGACACCACTGTCAAAAGTTCTAACTTGGAACTCTATGCCAGTCTTTGTTTCATCGGATGGACCCAGAATGACCGGAGATACAATGATTTATAGTTGATACAAAACTAGTTTATTTTCGCGGGCTCAAAGTATGAGAATTTGAATGTGGCTGCCATTATTTTGTCATTTTAGGATGGGAAATAAGGCTGAAAACTGGATACTGCACAACAGGCTGCATTGAACAGGGAGGGGAGCGGTAGGAGAAGGGGGAGGGGTAAGTGGAGTGATATGAAGGTAGATGAAAAGAGACAAAGAGTGACGGGGCGGGAGTCCTTCTATGCGAGGGACGAGGCTGCTACCAAACAAAAGTGACAGACACACGGAGGAAGACTGAGAGACACTTCCTCGCTGGTCATCTTGTCCACGCTGCAGGCTGGGGGACGGTGTCAGAACTATAGTTTGTACCCTTGTGTTGAACCCAGGTTTCTGTAGTTACGTTTTACGGCAGCTGAGGTGCTGTTTGGAAAACTGACCGACCACCGGCCTCGGGCTAGGTGTCTACACCGCCTGCCTCCCAAACCAAGTCCTTGGTTGCCCCATATCTGGGGCCATGGTCCTGTATTGGGGTCTGGAACTTCCAGGCTGACCCGACTGGGCATGAGCAATGCCCCTTGTTTGGGGAGGTCTCTGCCTGGTTAATAGGGTTATCCTCTGTAAATTGGCAACATGCTGTCAAAAACCAAACTTTTCTACCTGTACTTGTATACCAGTGAGCTAAGCCATCTTTATCAATAAATCACTGACAGCTAATCTGCTACTGTGCTCCCAACGACTGTTAGACTTGCTAGTTATTTAAATAAAAGTAGAAAAACATAAAACAAGGATTAAATAATCAGATTTCTGAAGCATTGAAGTGATAACTTTCTAAGCCCATATAATTTAACTATTTAAAATCATAATGCATTAAAGGAAATTTACCCAAAATTAACACAATGCTATCCCTTCTAACATCACATAAAATACTGTAAAAATGCTATGCTGTTGCTTAAATTGTTACTAGAGTAACTTTTATTTTTCTATATAGGCTAAACTTTCTTAACTCGACTTATCAAACTTAACCCATGTAGGGGAGAACGGGGTAAGTAGGCACACTTTTTACTCTAGTGAGAATTGCTTATCACCTAAACATCTTTCAATAGTCATTCCTATATTAAATTGAAGCTTAAGGTGTTGGCTTGAAATGTGTACCCCTCACTTTTTCTATCTTATTGTAATAAAGAAGAAATTAATCATCAAAGGGTCGGTTGTCAAACACTATGGGGTTGTGTGTCACAATGTAATCTTAATGGGAATAATCTTAAAAAGAAGGCAAGAAAGTAGGACTAAATTTGAAAGTTTAATTGCATTGTCAAGTTGACAAATAGGCCTACATAACTTAATTTAGCCTTGGCAGCTGGTTTAGTTTGGGATGCACTGGGTTGTTTTGATTTTGTTGCCCTTTTTTCTTTTGCATGTTAGCTGCCTTTTCCTGCTCTATTCTTTCCTTCTCTGGGGTGTCAGTGAGGATACAGCTTGACAATTTATTTCGTTATTGGTTTCCTTTTCTGGCTGCAGCCTTGAGATAACATGTGATAACCAACCCCCCAAAAAATTTGACGACCAACCCCAACTTGAATTTCTTGCTAGCATCAAGGCCAACAACCATCTGACAACTAATTAGCTTGCTAACCACAACCTAAACTATAGTTTACCCTACACACTTTTTATGGGTAACAAGTGTTTTGTTATAAACCCATTGTGTAAAAGCCTAGAAGAAAAATACTGAGGAGCTAAATATTTTCAATTTGACATGAAAAACACAAACAGTCGTCTCACCTCAAATTCAGCAGTCTAACTCCAAGGAAGGCTATGTAGGTGACCTCTGATCCCAATTCTGGATATTTACATATCAAAATTTCACAGACAGCGCCTTCTGGTTCCGAGATATAACGATTGTGACGACCAACCCGTGTGACAAATTACCCCGTTCTCCCCTATTACATTTTCCTGTGACATTTTTAACCTGTATTTGTATTAACTGTCAGTTAGCTTAACTGTTCATCTAAGAAAAATATCTGAAATACAGGTTGATACAACTTATCAGCTGCTCTGCCTTACTTAGACAGGCAGTTGAGCTGAGAGAAAAAAAGGTTCAAAGTTCAAGGCTACTTATCAAAGTGTGTAGCCTAAGAGTAATAGTTCTAAATAGTTATACGTTTAAAACATTCCTATTATGGCTATAGACAATAAATAACATCAGTCACTTACTGTACTCTATGTTTGGAGTGTCAACATTGACATTCTCAATTAGCCTTCAGCAAAGAAAGAAGTCAGAAAAGGGCAGTACATTTGCTTAAGCTAAGCTAGCTGTGACTGCATTCCTTTTAACCAGAGTACAGTCTCTGTTGTTCAGTTTTTACTTCTGTATTTAGGATTTCTGGGCGTTGTACTCACCAGCGTTTGTCAGAGATTCTGCTGTTTAGTTGATAAAAACCTGATGATTCAGTTGAGTTTGTCTTCAGAGAGAAACAGAGAGACGTGTCTTGACTGCAGCTGTGCTGTTGCTCAGACAAACTTTAACTTTCATTTCAGGTAAAGTGACGCTGCAGCAGCTCTCCTGTTTCAGTGTTGCTCCACCTCTTAGTGCAGCTCTGTCACTCAACTTGTATTTCCTCCTTTGGAACTGAATCAACATATTTGTGGAAGATTAGTGATTACTTTTTGTCTCTTCTTTTTTTTATACAATAGAAGTAGGTGAGAACGGGGTAAGTAGGCACACTTTTTACTCTAGTGAGAATTGCTCATCACCTAAACATCTTTCAATAGTCATTCCTACATTAAATTGAAGCTTAAGGTGTTGGCTTGAAATGTGTACCCCTCACTTTTTCTATCTTATTGTAATAAAGAAGAAATTAATCATCAAAGACACCCTTACACATTGTGACAACCAACCCCATCAAGGGGTCGGTTGTCACACACTATGGGGTTGTTTGTCACAATGTAATCTTAATGGGAATAATCTTAAAAAGAAGGCAAGAAAGTAGGACTAAATTTGAAAGTTTAATTGCATTGTCAAGTTGACAAATAGGCCTACATAACTTACTGTAGCCTTGGCAGCTGGTCTAGTTTGGGATGCACTGGGTTGTTTTGATTTTGTTGCCCTTTTTTCTTTTGCATGCTAGCTGCCTTTTCCTGCTCTATTCTCTCCTTCTCTGGGGTGTCAGTGAGGATACAGCTTGACAATTTATTTCGTTATTGGGTTCCTTTTCTGGCTGCAGCCTTTGGATAACATGTGACAACCAACCCCCCAAAAAGTGTGACGACCAACCCCAACTTGAATTTCTTGCTAGCATCAAGGCCAACAACCATCTGCCAACTAATTAGCTTGCTAACCACAATCTAGACTACAATTTACCCTTCACACTTTTTATGAGTAACAAATGTTTTGTTATAAACCCATTGTGTAAAAGCCTAGAAGAAAAAAACTGAGGAGCTAAATATTTTCAATTTGACATGAAAAACACAAACAGTCCTCTCACCTCAAATTCAGCGGTCTAGCTCCAAGGAAGACTATGTAGGTGTCCTCTGATCCCAATTCTGGATATTTACATACCAAAATTTCACTGACAGCGCCAACTGGTTCCGAGATATAACGATTGTGACAACCAACCCGTGTGACATTTTACCCCGTTCTCCCCTATACAGCATCTACAATAACAAACATTTACAATTAGACAACATAACCAAAGAGGTGAAATCACTGGGGTGTTTTAAACTATCACTTGTTCTACCATGCATGAGTTCTAGAATATTAAAATGTAGAGACATCTGAAAGTTCAGGAGGTTGAGAGTTAATCTAACACACTGGTGGAACAGTTGTTTATACATGTGCATGTGTCAGGATGCAGTTTGTTATAAACTCCACCAGAGGGCGACCTCAGCATTAATCTATTCTGCTCATATCACCGACTCAAACACAACTCAACAAATAATCTTTACATGACATGGTCTGAAAATGAGGGTATAGAGGCATGCTACAATTCATGGTCTGAACGTTTTTTTTTCAGCAAACAACTTAAAAAAACATATTAGGGACTTCTTAGACCATCGAAAATTGTCAGAAAGGGAATAATATGGGACCCTCAAGTGACAGTGAACAATATGCATTATTTGACAAATGATTTTAGATGACACTTATACCAATCCATCTCCCATTTAAGTTGTTGTGTCCTTTTCCAAACTCACACATCATGCGGTTCTGCAGCTATTTGAAACTGGGGTCATCCCGTCCTCCAGATTTATACAGCACCAAATGGGAACATGACTACAAGTGAGTTTAATAAACACCATGAGGGGAAAAATAGACAATATTACTAGAATAAAGTTGTGATTTTAGGAGAGGAAAAAACTACTGTACATGTGTATGTCTTTCTCTGTCAGATTTTATTCATTTGAACTTTGATATAACACCTGCACAAATGACCAGGACTCTTCGGAAAAGTAAAAAAAAAGATTTCCCCCAAACATTATTATATATTTCTTTTAGCAAACTCTTCATTGAAATAACATGTAGGGGAAGGTGGGGTGATTTGTGCAACTTTTTACTCAAAGTGATTTTAAAGTGAGGCCTTGACAGTTATGTCTCCAACTCAAATATGTACATATATTTCAGGATGTTGTGCATCCCTGGCAATAAAAACTTTGGATCTGGAATAAACTGTTTAAGAAATATAGCTTTCGGAAAAAAAGTTGTCTTGTCGCACAAAGTCACCATCATCATCTTTCTGGCCATCTGAACTCTCATCAGTGGTGTCGTTAAGTGGAATTGAGATGTCACTCTCTTCTGAGCTACTGTAGACAATCACTTTCTTTTGGTGACCAGCGTATACAGCCATGCCACTGGCACAACTCTCAGAAATGTACTTTGCACTAGTTGCTCCGTGCTTGTGGAACCAACTGCCACCTGACAAATGTGATTCCACCTACATTTCTGCCTTTAAATCAAGGCTCAAAACCCATATGTACACCCTGGTGTTTCCTCCCCATTAACCTCTGCACTACTTACTTACCTCTGCACTACTATCTGTGTTTATGTGGATGTATGGGCTTTACGTCTTTTATTTTGGTTATTGTTATTTTACCTTCATTGTTTACCTACTGAATGCACTATGTACAGCACTTTGGGCAGTGCAAACTGTCATAAATGTGCTTTTATAAATACATTTTACTTACTTACTTACTTATAACTCACCCAGGCCCTTGCGCACAAATCACCCCATCCCCAGAATTTTGGATAATAGGCATGATGCAGCAATTTAGGGTTGACATTGTGCTAACTATATAGACTCAAAGTGTAGCACACCAAAGCACTAAAACATGTGTCAAATGTTTTCAAACGTGTCTATAATTGTTCAGACACAATAATCAAAAAACCTTGATCATGGAAATTTTACTTTGAAAGGCAAAACACAGTTTTTTGAGCTTAAATGTGCTTATATCTTATTCCTTGTGTCTTCCTTCTTTACAGGATGAGTCAAATGGATGGCTCTTCTTAAATATGTGGTCACATTTCCAATTTCTTCCACGGTTTTCTAGAAACAAGGGGTTTTGCAACTTCCAAAATGCACAAATCACCCCACCTTCCCCTATTCGTAAAGAGATTATCTATCCATGTACATTCAAAATGAGGATGTTAATGTGCATATAAACATAATAAATGACAGCTAAACACACTAAAAAAGCAGATATTTTTTTTTTAAGTTTTTTTGAATTGCATTGTAAGTCATTGGTTATTTGTCTTTGTTGTGGATATTAATTTATTCTTAATTTTAACATCCAAAAATAGTCAGGAACAAAGTGTTTTTGACCACTGAGGCAAATGTCAATTTGTGATATTGGGCTATACAAATAAAACTGATTTGATTTGATTTGATTTGTGTCACTTTTTAAGTAACAGAGCAAAAAAAAAAATCAGAATCTACAACAGTGATTTATCTTAAAGGGGCGATCAGTGATTCTGGAGAATGCTTGTTATCAAAATCACTTTTTGTCAAAATCTGTGAATTTCTTCTCATGATCCGCTTGCCCTCTGTACTGTGTTTGCGCTGAAAAAATATCCAGAGTGTTTATACACAGACTAGACTCTGTAAACGGGCATGTTGCTAGCTACAATAGGCCCTTTGTTTATATAGCCATTGTTTACATACCAGTGTACAGAGCATTCTCCAGAATCACTGACTACACATTTAATAAACAAAAAATTAGTAAGGCAAAACAAATATTTAAGAAGAAAACTCTAGGTATTGCTATTTTTAAGTGTTAAAATAGGCATTTAAAATAAGCATTAAATGTAGCAAAGCAAATACATTTTTTCAAAAAAGTTTCCCCTGTGTTTGAGTCAAAGATAAATATGAGGGCTGTCCCTTATCCGGAATTTTCTCAGTCAAATCGGATCTGTTTAATCCAGAGATTCGACTATTCTTGATACTATTTGGCAATCAGCAAAGTGCATTGGAGTTCGATATTTGGCTTCCCTTCAATACCAAAAGTGTGGAAAACTGAGACTTTTGAAAACTCCATTGTGCCTGTTTATACCTCTTTGATATACAGTCTATGGTTTATGCAGGTGAAACAGAGGATGGTGGGGGCTGTGTGTGGGTAATTTGACGTTTTCATTTCAAATTGAAGGTAAGGGTCTATAGAACAATTTTGGTTTGAGTGTTAAGAAACCTGACCAACTTTTTTTTTAACCCGAATTGAGACCCTCAGAAATCGATCGTTGATTTCGATTGTTGCCATTTTGGAAGATGGGCAACAAAAAATAAAAAACATATGAGGTCTGGTTTCTTGTTTTTCCTACACTAGATGATTTTTTGATCATTTATGAGGATGAGGATCAGGCCTGAATGGGTTTTCTCAGGAGGGTGGCTGGCATCTCCCTTAGAGATGAGGTGAGACGCTCAGTCATTCATGAGGAACTCTGGATAGAGCTGCTACTCCATTGCATTCTCAGAGATTGACAGGGGAGATGATCAGAGGTGAAGAGTTTTTACCCCCATAATTAATACTGGGACTAAAGTATGGGTAGAGTTTCTCAGTGAAGGAGCAGCCAGTAAAGGAGTAGATAAGAGCTACAGCATTAACGTCATAAAAGGAGACCAGACCCTCCTCATAATCCACAAACACCCCCACCTTCTGAGGCCGAGACTTCAGAGAGAGATCGACTGCAGGGCCAACAAGAGCTTTGTACTCATTGTCATTCCTTAGAATTATTATCCAGTAACCATTCTTAGGGCTCGCTGTGATTTGTCCCTTCCTGTTGATCAACTCTCTGGCTACTCCTAAATCCCACTGAGTCTTCCCTTTAACCTGAACCTCGTAATAAAATCTTCCTGAAGAGATACTCTGTTTGGATAAGACATTAACACAGAAATCAAATCTCTCTGGATTGTCTGGGAGAATCTTCTTTACATCAACACAGTGCACTTGTTTTCCATCATCAGACAGGACGAGAGCTGGATGTGCTGTATCAGGATCGAGTGTCACATCCACTGCGTACTGCTGGACCCTCTTCAGCTCGGCCTCAAACAGCTTCTTCATCTGTTCACTGAGTTTCTCCTCCAGCTGATTCACAGCTCTCACCACAGTCCCGTCATATGAAGGTGGACGGACGCTGATCTCTGTCCAGTCCTTGGTGGGTAGAGCAGCCTTCAGGGCCAGGAAGTTTAGGAGGAGATTGTGGTGGTCTTCAGAATGTGAGAGCTGCTCCACCTCAATGCTTCTCTTCTCCAGCTCAGAGATTTCCTGTTCCAGCTCTTTGATGAAGCCTTCAGCCTGTTTCTCTGTCTCTCTCTGCTTCTCTTTGACGGTGTTGATGAGCTCGGCCTGGCTTCTCTCCACAGACTCCCTCAGAGCGTTGAAGACCTGAACACCATCTGCTATCTCTCTGTCTGCACCTTCTTTACTGAGCTCCACTGAGCGTCTCATCTCCTGAATCTTCAGTTGTCTCTTCTGGATCATCTGCTGAACTTCAGCCTCTGTCTTCCCAAGCTCAGCTTTCTTTAACACATATTCTTCTTTCAGAGGAACAACATCATGTGCCTTGTGGTCTGAAATAGTGCAGAGCATGCAGACACACATCTGGTCGGTCTGACAGAACAGCTCCAGCAGTTTATCGTGCTTCGTACACATCCTGTCTTCCAGGTTCTCCACAGGGTCGATCAGCTCATGTCTTTTCAGACGTGAAGCCGTCAGATGAGGCTCCAGGTGAGTTTCACAGTAGGAGACCAGACACACCAGGCAGGACTTCAGGGCGTTCAGTTTGGTTCCAGTGCAGATGTCACAGGGAACTTCTCCTGGTTCTGCAGCTTGTTGCTCTGAGCTGCTGCTGCTGCTGCTGCTGGCTTCCTGTTGAGCTGACGCTCTGAACTGAGCAGCCATCTCAGAGATGAAGGTGTTGACCTTCAGCTCAGGTCTTGTGGAGAAGACTTCTTTGCAGTTGGGACACTGACACGGGACATTTCTATTCCAGTGTTCAGTGATGCAGTTTTTGCAGAAGTTGTGTCCACATGGTGTGCTGACTGGATCAGTGAACACATCCAGACAGATGGAGCACAGGAACTGATCTTCGTTCAGCAGACAGCTGGCAGCAGACATGTCTACAATCAGAGGGAAAAAAAGTTTAATTATTATGATTTATTGAGAACATCAATATTAGTGATTAATGTAGGCATTCATGTATCTGGTATTAATGCCCGCTGCTTGTTCTCTCTCTGCGGCATAGTCGATGTAACGTAACGAAAGTTTTGCATGTAACTAAGTTCTATGAATTCTGAATGACTGGAGGAGGCAGTAATATCCTCTGCGGACGCCTATGTCGAATGTGTATACATACAAAGTCATGTGTGACCGAGGTGACCCCTCCTCTACTACAAAGGACTGCTGTCATCTTGTCATCATTCCTCTGGAAAATCTTCTCGCCACTCTCGATTCTGAGTGACCGACACGTCAACAGCGCGACCCCAGAACCAGTTGCTTTCAAGCACACGCATGATAGGGAAATAGAGTGCATGGAGTTCACTCACTATTTTTGACGATATTATGGCCAATAGAACTATCTACGTAGTGGAAGCTGATCTAGAGTTTAGTTTCTATGACAGAGTCATCACATTCTCTTAGAAGTTGCTCTGGCCCTTCAGAGCCAAGCCAATAATTGCAGGCGGTCTGGAGACGGATGACAAATGTACCCTCCCACTTGGGAAAGAAGGTCCTGCCTTTTTTGGAGGCACCACAGGACCCTGTCGAGGAGCTGGTGTAGAACTGGAAACCACTTGGCCACTTTGGGGCAACTAATACGAGCCTGTGGTTGCTCTGTTAAGCACTGCCAGTAACATCTGAATCGATGGGGAGGCCTTCTGGCCAAGGATGGACTAGAGCAGGGGGGGCAAACTCATTTTCACAAAGGGCCACTCTACGAAATGAGAATCGCACTACGGGCCAGACATGTCGTTTACTGACATGCCTTCTATTTAATCCAAAAATAAAAACAACATATCTAAGTATAACCTGTGTACATACAGGGGCGTAGGCTAGGTTTCGTTTCAACATTTTGGGGGACAAATTATAGGTTGGGGGTATGGGGGTGCTCCCCCAGAAATGTTTGACAGTCAAACACTTAATTTCCTGCATTCTGGTGGGTTTTCATCCACCAATCTGGAACTTTTCTGCATAAATTTATGATGGAACTGTATGTATCTTCTAGGAATCTATCTAGGAAAAGTTGAAAATGTAATCGTAACCGCAAGAATAAAAATTTAATTGTGGGATTCTGAAAGATTCACACCCCTAGTAATGCTCTTCTTTACCTGTACTTGAATACCTGTAGACTACCGTTAGACCTTTTAATTAGTCAAATAAAGTAAACAACATCAAACAAGGATTAATTCATCAGATTTCACAAGTGATAACTTTTCAGGCCCCTCTGATTATTGTTCATACAATTTACATCTTTAAAACCATCATAAATTATTTGTTAAAGCCAGAACAAAATGCTATCTTTTCTACCATCAAATAAATAACTATAATAATGATGATATCCTGCTGCTTAAATTGTTAATAGAGTAAAATGTATTTTTTTATAAAGGCTAAACTTTATAAACTCGACTTATCAACTTAACCCATGTATGACATTTTCCATTGATATATTTAGCCTGTATTTGTATTAATGAAACACAGGCTTATTGTACATTGTACCTGATAAAACTTATCAGCTGCCCTGCCTTACAAACACAGACAATTACAGTTTTTTTTCGATTGCTAACCCACAGTGGGCACAACTGTAGCTCAATGTGCAAAACTCTAACTACAGTCTGCACTACCAACATTCACTGGAGCTGAACAGTTCACTTCACCTGCAAAATAGGCTTAGTGCAGCAAACACTATGAACCAGCCTCATTGAGATAACACACACTGTCACTCAGAACATACTCAGAGTATAAACACTAGCATCAAACCCCAATACTCAAATTACAAACTTTTAATCTTTACAGTTTGAATAATTTGAGTTACTTCACACAAATTACATAATATTTTCTTTGAGGAAAGACTGACATTATTTCACATGAAATTGTTTATTTTATAACATATCTGTTTTGTTTACGTATAAACAAAAATAAATGGAAATCAGAAGTTTGCTTCGATAGATACGTATTTTATATTTTTTTGAAAACATTTCCAAATGTAATATTTATCCGTGTAAATATTCTATAATTGTAATACAGAAATCCATTCCTGTTGCTATTTACTATAAAGATGCAACTGTAAGCTGTTTGTTTGCTGGAAAATCCGTATTACAGATGCAACTTTAGATCACTGCAGATTGGGTTGCACTCTCAACCCCGTCTCTTTCAATGAGAGACCATGATTCACAACAGGGTCTATCACTGTAGCCCTTACTGTATTTCATCAGACATTACAGCTCTATGTCTTCTAGGTCTTCCTCCACACATCCACACTCTCACTGCCACACTTCTCCCTCCAACAACATTCATTAGTCCATTTAATTTATTTTTATTTTTGAGCCTTCCCTATACTGTATAGTATGTTCACTAAAAAGTCCAAAACAAGACACCTTCTTAGTGTTTCAGTTGAAATTGTAATCCGCAGTGTTTGAAATGCACTAGTCTGAAATCCATTCTGTTTTGAATGTGTGGTTTACAGTTGTGCCACTAGTGTTTTAGCATTTGAACAAAGTGCTAGAAGTCACAGTGTTGTGCAGGCTGTGGTTAAGCCATGAGATAAGTGTGTAGAGTTTTTAAAATTGTGTTTAAGCAATGAAAAACGATCTAGAGTTTGGTCCACATGAACCGCTGCGGTGCATAGTGTTGTTAGAGTTTTGCACATGTCGCTCCAGTTGTGCCCACTGTGGTTTAGCAATCAAGAAAAACTGTAAGCTGAGAGAAAAAAGGTTCAAAGTTCAAGGCTACTTACCAGAGTGTGTAGCCTAACAGTAATAGTTTAAAATAGTTATACGTTTTAAAACATTCATTTTATGGCTATAGACGTGCTGGGGTGCAATTACGTTGCTCCCAACAACTGTTAGACTTGCTAGTAATTCAAATAAAAGTAGAAAAACATAATCCAGGAATAAATAATCAGAATTCTGGAGCATTCAAGTGATAACTTTCTAAACCCATATAATTTAAATCTTTAAAATAATAATGCATTACATTTTTTACCCAAGATAAACACAATGTTATCCCTTCTATCATCACATAAAATACTGTAAAAATGCTATCCTGCTGCTTAAATTGTTTCTAGAGTAAAATATATGTTTTATGTAGGCTAAACTTTACAAACTCGACCTATCAAACTTAACCCATGTATTTCCTGTGATATATTTAGCCTGTATTTGAGGATAAATCACTGAAATACAGGTTGATAAATCCGCTGCTCTGCCTTACTTAGACAGACAGCTGAGCTGAGAGAAAAAAAGGTTCAAAGTACGAGGCTACTTACCAAAGTGTGTAGCCTAACAGTAATAGTTCTAAATAATTATACTTTTTAAAACATTAATTTTATGGCTATAGACGATATAAGACGGATAACATCAGTCACTTACTGGACTCTGTTTGTAGTGTCAACATTGATATTCAGTTAGCCTTCAGCAAAGAAAGAAGTCAGAATAGGGCAGTGAACTAGCTTTTCGCTGCTAGCTGTGACTGCATTTTTCCTAACCAGAGTACAGTCTCTTTTGTTCGTTTTTTTCTTCTATATTTAGGATTTCCGGGCATTGTACTCACCAGCGTTTGTCAGAGATTCTGCTGTTTAGTTGATAAAAACCTGATGATTCAGTTGAGTTTGTCTTCAGAGAGAAACAGAGAGACGTGTCTTGACTGCAGCTGTGCTGAGGCTCAGACAAACTTTTACTTTCATTTCAGGTAAAGTGACGTTGCAGCAGCTCTCCTGTTTCAGTGTTGCTCCACCTCTTAGTGCAGCTCTGTCACTCAACTTGTAATGTTTACTTTGGAACTGAATCAACATATTTGTGGAAGATTAGTGATTACTTTTTGTCTCTTCTTTTCTTTATACAATGGAAGTATACAGCATCTACAATAACAAACCATTTACAAATATACAACATAACCAAAGAGGTGAAATCACTGGGGTGTTTAAAACTATCACTTGTATTACCATGCATGAGTTCTAGAATATTAAAATGTAGAGACATCTGAAAGTTCAGGAGGTTAAGAGTTAATCTAACACACTGGTGGAACAGTTGTTTATACATGTGCATGTGTCAGGATGCAGTTTGTTATAAACTCCACCAGAGGGCGACCTCAGCTGCAATCTATTCTGCTCATGTCACCTACTCAAACACAACTCAAAATATAGGTTGCGTTCCGAATCGCATACTTTCTACTATATAGTATGTAGAAAAAAGATTTAGGATGTCCCGATTCTTGTGGCCAGATTTAGGATGGTTAGAATACCCGGATGGTCTACTTCATGCGGCCAAGATTGTTAGTGTTGAAAAGTGCATCCTATTTGGGCGATTCTGACCCACAATCCAGTGCGCACGTGAAGTGACGTAACATCGACGAAGCCTATAGGTCCATGTTATGAAAACAAACGGGGATGCGACGGATATAAAAGCAAGAGGCAAGATCAAGGCGCAATGTTATGATGAAATAAGAGAGAAAAGTATGTCCCAATAGTATGTCTACTGCATCCTAACTAGATTCTTTTTATCGTCGGATGTAGTATGTAGAATAGAAAAAAGAAAGAGTATGCGATTCGGAACGCAACCATAATCTTTACATGACATGGGCTGAAAATGAGGATATAGAGGCATGCTACAATTCATGGTCTTAACGTTTTTTTTCCAGCAAACAACTTAAGAAAACCTATTAGGGACTTCTTAAAACATATGAAATAGTCAGAAAAGTGTATTTCATGGGACCTTTAAATGACAGTTAACAATATGCATTATTTGACAAATGATTTGAGATTACACTTATACTAATCCTACTTCCATTTAAGTTTTTGTGTCTTTTTCCAAACTCACACATCATGCAGTTCTGCAGCTATTTAAAACTGGGGTCATCCCGTTCTCTAGATTTATACAGCAGCAAATAGTAACATGACTACAAGTGAGTTTAAGAAACACCATGGGGGGAAAAATAGACAATATTAACGAGAATAAAGATGTCATTTTAGGAGAGGAAAAAACTACTGTACACGTGTATGTCTTTCTCTGTCAGATTTTATTCTTTTTAACTTTGATATAGTTAAGATCTTGTTTTTGTTTTGACTTGTTTATTTTGTTGTTTTTAAAAGCCTCCTGTGGACAGGTGTTGTAAACTAGCATTTATGCTAACACACTGAAAACATTGCATCTGGTTCGTCCAATGTCATTGTCATGTCCATACACAAATAAAATAAAATCAATCAACCTGCACAAATGACCAGGATTCTTCGGAAAAGTAAAAAAAAAGATTTCCCCCAAACATTATTATATATTTCTTTTAGCAAACTCTTCATTGAAATAACATGTATTCGTAAATAGATTTGTATCTATCCACGTACATTCAAAATGAGGATATTAATGTGCATATAAACATAATAAATGACAACTAAAAAAGCAGATTTTTTATTTTATTTAACCGTTTTTTTAAATTGCATTGTAAGTCATCGGTTATTTTTCTTTGTTGTGGATATTAATTTATTCTTAATTTTAACATCCAAAATTAGTCAGGAACAAAGTGTCACTTTAAGTAACAGAGGAATAAAATAAGAATCTACAACAGTGATTTATCTTAAAGGTGGAGTCAGTGATTCTGGAGAATGCTTGTTATCAAAATCTCTTTTTGTCAAAATCTGTGAATCTCTTCTCATGATCCGCTTGCTCTCCGTACTGTGTTTGCGCTGAAAAAAAAAACCAGAGTGTTTATACTCAGCCTAGACTCTGTAAACTGGCATGTTGCTAGCTATAATGGGCCCTTTGTTTACATACCAATTGTTTACATACTATTTTTAAGTGTTAAAATAGGCATTTAAAATAAGCATAAAATGTAGCAAAGCAAATTAATTTTTTCCAAAAAGTTTCCCCTGTGTTTGAGTCAAAGATAAATATGAGGGCCGTCCCTTATCCGGAATTTTCTCAGTCAAATCGGATCTGTTTAATCCAGAGATTCGACTATTCTTGATACTATTTGGCAATCAGCAAAGTGCATTGGAGTTAGATATTTGGCTTCCCTTCAATACCAAAAGTGTGGAAAACTGAGACTTTTGAAAACTACATTGTGCCTGTTCAGACCTCTTTTATGTACAGTCTATGGTTTATACGGCTGAAACAGAGGATGGTGGGGGGCTGTCTGTGGGTAATTTGATGTTTTCATTTTAAATTGAAGATAAGGGTCTATAGAACAATTTGGGTTTGAGTGTTAAGAAACCAGACCAACTTTTTTTTTTAACCCAAATTAAGACTTTCAAAAATCGATCGTTGATTTTGATTGTTGCCATTTTGGAAGATGGGCAAAAAAGAAGAAAACAATAATTGGTCTGCTTCTTTGTTTTTCCTACAGTAGATGATTTTTCGATCATTTATGAGGATGAGGATCAGGCCTAAATGGGTTTTCTCAGGAGGGTGGAGAGATATGGTGAGAAGCTCAGTCTTGAGGAACTCTGGGCAGAGCTGCTAATCCATTGCATTCTCAGAGATTGACAGGGGAGATGATCAGAGGGGCAGAGTTTTTACCACCATAATTAAGACTGGGACAGAAGTACGGGTAGAGTTTCTCAGTAAAGGAGCATCCAGTAAAGGAGTAGATACGAGCTGCAGCATCAACGTCATAAAAGGAGACCAGACCCTCGTCATAATCCACAAACACCCCAACCTTCTGAGGAGGAGACTTCAGAGAGAGAAAAACTGCAGGGTCATCAAGAGCTTCGTACTCATTGTCATTCCTCAACCATATTGTCCAGTAACCATTCTCAGGGCTCAGTGTGATTTGTCCCTTCCTGTTGATCGACTCTCTGGCTACTCCAACATCCCACGCAGTCTTCCCTTTAACTTGAACCTCGTAATAAAATCTTCCTGAAGAGATACTCTGTTTTGATAAGACATTAACACACACATCAAATCTCTCTGGATTGTCTGGGAGCTTCTTCCTTACACCACCATGTTTAACTTGTTTTCCATCATCAGACAGGATGAGAGTTGGATGTGCTGTATCAGGATCGAGTGTCACATCCACTGCATACTGCTGGACCCTCTTCGGCTCTAACAGCTTCTTCATCTGTTCACTGAGTTTCTCCTCTAGCTGATTCACAGCTTTCACCACAGTTCCCTCATATGAAGGTGGACGGACGCTGATTTCTGTCCAGTCCTTGGTGGGTAGAGCAGCCTTCAGGGCCAGGAAGTTTAGGAGAAGATGGTGGTGGTCTTCAGAATGTGAGAGCTGCTCCACCTCAATGCTTCTCTTCTCCAGCTCAGAAATTTCCTGTTCCAGATCTTTGATGAAGCCTTCAGCCTGTTTCTCTGTCTCTCTCTGCTTCTCTTTGACGGTGTTGATGAGCTCGGCCTGGCTTCTCTCCACAGCCTCCTTCAGAGCGGTGAAGACCTGAACACCAGCTGCTATCTCTCTGTCTGCACCTTCGTTACTGAGCTCCACTGAGCGTCTCATCTCCTGAATCTTCAGTTGTCTCTTCTGGATCATCTGCTGAACTTCAGCCTCTGTCTTCCCCAGCTCTGCCTTCTTTCTTTCATATTCTTCTTTCAGAGGAACAACTGCATGTGTCTTGTGGTCTGAAATGGTGCAGAGCATGCAGACACACATCTGGTCAGTCTGACAGAACAGCTCCAGAGGTTTATCGTGCTTCGGACAGATCCTGCCTTCCAGGTTCGTCACAGGGTCGATCAGCTCATGTCTTTTCAGGCCTGACCTCGTCCGATGAGGCTCCAGGTGAGTTTCACAGTAGGATTCTAGACACACCAGGCAGGACTTCAGGGCGGTCAGTTTGGTTCCAGTGCAGACGTCACAGGGAACTTCTCCTTGTTCTGCAGCTTGTTGCTCTGAGCTGCTGCTGCTGGCTTCCTGTTGAGCTGACGCTCTGAACTGAGCAGCCATCTCAGAGATGAAGGTATTGACCTTCATCTCAGGTCTTGTGGAGAAGACTTCTTTGCAGTTGGGACACCGACACAGGACATTACTATTCCAGTGTTCAGTGATGCAGTTTTTGCAGAAGTTGTGTCCACATGGTGTGCTGACTGGATCAGTGAACACATCCAGACAGATGGAGCACAGGAACTGATCTTCATTCAGCAGACAGCTGGCAGCAGACATGTCTACAATCAGAGGGAAAAAAAGTTTAATTATTATGATTTATTGAAAACATCAATATGAGTGATTAATGTGGGCATTCATGTTTTAAAAATATGGAATTAATGTTAGTTGATTGTTAAGTCGATGTAGCGTAACGAAAGTTACGGATGTCACTAAATTCTATGGAGAATGACCGCCAGAGGCAGTAAGATTTTCAGCAGATGGGTAGGTCGAATATAAATTCCAAGAAGGTTCCCTTAACCCTCTGAGGTCGACAAACGCTCTGTAGGGTTTGTTCACATGCAGGTCATGTGATCACGTTTGAGCCGATGCAACATAAAAACTACAGTCGGGACAACTTCGCCGACACCACTGTCAAAAGTTCTAACTTGGATCTCTATGCTAGTCTTTGTTTCATCGGATGGACCCAGAATGACCGGAGATACAATGATTTATAGTTGATACAAAACTAGTTTATTTTCGCGGGCTCAAAGTATGAGAATTTGAATGTGGCGGCCATTATTTTGTCATTTTAGGATCAGAAATAAGGCTGATAACTGGATACTGCACAACAGGCTGCATTGAACAGGGAGGGGAGAGGTAGGAGAAGGGGGAGGGGTAAGTGGAGTGATATGAATGTAGATGAAAAGAGACAAAGAGTGACGGGGCGGGAGTCCTTCTATGCGAGAGACGAGGCTGCTAGCAAACAAAAGTGACAGACACACGGAGGAAGACTGAGAGACACTTCCTCGCTGGTCATCTTGTCCACGCTGCAGGCTGGAGGACGGTGTCTGAACTCTAGTTTGTACGCCTGTGTTGAACCCAGGTTTCTGTAGTTACGTTTAACGGCAGCTGAGGTGCTGTTTGGAAAACTGACTGACCACCGGCCTCGGGCTAGGTGTCTACACCTCCTGCCTCTCAAACCAAGTCCTTGGTTGCCCCATATCTGGGGCCATGGCCCTGTATTGGGGTCTGGAACTTCCAGGCTGACCCGACTGGGCATGAGCAATGCCCCTTGTTTGGGGAGGTCTCTGCCTGGTTAATAGGGTTATCCTCTGTACATTGGCAACATGCTGTCAAAAACCAAACTTTTCTACCTGTACTTGTATACCAGTGAGCTGAACCATCTTTATCAATAAATCACTGACAGCTAATCTGCTACTGTGCTGGGGTCCAATTACGTTGCTCCCAACGACTGTTAGACTTGCTAGTTATTTAAATAAAAGTAGAAAAACATAAAACAAGGATTAAATAATCAGATTTCTGAAGCATTGAAGTGATAACTTTCTAAGCCCATATAATTTAACTATTTAAAATCATAATGCATTGAAAAAAAAATTACCCAAAATGAACACAATGTTATCCCTTCTACCATCACATAAATACTGTAAAAATGCTATGCTGTTGCTTAAATTGTTACTAGAGTAACATTTATTTTTCTATATAGGCTAAACTTTCTTAACTCGACTTATCAAACTTAACTCATGTATTACATTTTCCTGTGACATTTTTAACCTGTATTTGTATTTACTGTCAGTTAGCTTAACTGTTCATCTAAGAAAAATATCTGAAATACAGGTTGATACAACTTATCAGCTGCTCTGCCTCACTTAGACAGGCAGTTGAGCTGAGAGAAAAAAAGGTTCAAAGTTCAAGGCTACTTATCAAAGTGTGTAGCCTAAAAGTAATAGTTCTAAATAGTTATACATATAAAACATTCCTATTATGGCTATAGACAATAAAAGACAGATAACATCAGTCACTTACTGTACTCTATGTTTGGAGTGTCAACATTGACATTCTCAATTAGCCTTCAGCAAAGAAAGAAGTCAGAAAAGGGCAGTACATTTGCTTAAGCTAAGCTAGCTGTGACTGCATTCATTCTAACCGGAGTACAGTATCTGTTGTTCAGTTTTTACTTCTATATTTTGTATTTCCGGTCGATGTACTCACCAGCGTTTGTCAGAGATTCTGCTGTTTAGTTGATAAAAACCTGATGATTCAGTTGAGTTTGTCTTCAGAGAGAAACAGAGAGACGTGTCTTGACTGCAGCTGTGCTGTTGCTCAGACAAATTTTAACTTTCATTTCAGGTGAAGTGACGCTGCAGCAGCTCTCCTGTTTCAGTGTTGCTCCACCTCTTAGTGCAGCTCTGTCACTCAACTTGTAATGTTTACTTTGGAACTCAACATATTTGTGGAAGATTAGTGATTACTTTTTGTCTCTTCTTTTTTTATACTGTAGAAGTATACAGCATCTACAATAACAAACATTTACAAATAGACAACATAACCAAAGAGGTTAAATCACTGGGCCTTTAAAACTATCACTTGTATTACCATGCATGAGTTCTAGAATATTAAAATGTAGACTTCTGAAAGTTCAGGAGGTTCAGAGTTAATCTAACACACTGGTGGAACAGTTGTTTATACACGAGCATGTGTCAGGATGCAGTTTGTTATAAACTCCACCAGAGGGCGACCTCAGCTGTAATCTATTCTGCTCATGTCACCTACTCAAACACAACTCAACATATAATCTTTACATGACATGGTCTGAAAATGAGGATATAGAGGCATGCTACAATGCATGGTCTGAACGTTTTTTTTTTCAGCAAACAACTATAAAAAACGTATTGGGAACTTCTTAGACCATATGAAATGGTCAGAAAGGTTATATTTTGGGACCTGTAAATGACAGTAAACAATGTGCATTATTTGACAAATGATTTGAGATGACACTTACACCAATCCATCTCCCATTTAAGTTTTTGTGTCTTTTTCCAAACTCACACATCATGCATTTCTGCAGCTATTTGTAATATTACGAGAATAAAGTTGTAATTTCACGAGAGGAAAAAACTACAGTACACATGTATATCTTTCTCTGCCAGATTTTATTAATTTTAACTTTGATATAACACCTGCACAAATGACCAGGATTCTTCGGAAAAGTAAAGAAAAAAAAAAATCCCCAAAAAATTATTATACATTTCTTTTAGCAAACTCTTCATTGAAATAACAAGTATTCGTAAAGAGATTTCTATCTATCCATGTACATTCAAAAATAGTGAGGACAAGTGTCACTTTTTAAGTAACAGCAGAAAAAATGTAAGCATCACCAACAGTGATTTATCTTATAGGTGGAGTCAGTGATTCTGGAGAACGCTTGTTGTCCAAATCACTTTTTGTCAAAATCAGTGAATATCTCCTCACGATCAGCTAGCTCTCCGTACTGTGTGAAAACACACTGTGTAAAAAAAATCCAGTGATAATACACACAGCCTAGGCTCTGTAAACATTGTCGCTAGCTACAATGGGCCCCTTTGTTTCCATACCCATTGTTTACATACCAGTTTACAGAGCATTCTTCAGAAACACTGACTACACCTTTAATAAACCAAAAATTAGTAAGGCACAACAAATACAGTATGTTAGAAGAATAAACCTCTAGGTATTGCTATTTTTACGTGTTATTTAAAAATAGCATAAAATGTAGCAAAGGAAAATAACTATTTCCAAAAAGTCTCCGCTGTGTTTAGTCAAAGATATTGTATATCAAAAAGGAGAGTAAAAAAACACAACAAGAATAAAAAAACAAAACAAAGCATATACTCTACAGAGTACATGTAAATACACTGCCCACTACTGTATGATCTGGGGTTGCTTCAGTTGGTCAGGTCTAGGTTTGAAGCAACCAATAAAGCTGATCAAAATGTGTTACGGCGAATATGTGCCTTAATCAAAGCTAAATATGGTCCAACAAGGTATTTGACTTTTTCTTTGTCCGGACAGTTTATAAGGGCTTTCCCAGAGCTGGACTTTTCTCAGTTAAATGTTTAATCCAGAGATTTGACTATTCTTGATACTATTTGGCAGTCAGCGAAGTGCATTGTCTCCTTGTGTTCCTCCTATACGCTTAATTCTTATTATTACTATTATTATTATTACTATTGCTATTGTTGTTGTTTTTTTTTAACTATTTAAGTCTTACACTTGTTATTGCACTGTTGGAGGAGCCCAAGACTTAAGAATTTCATTGCCAGCGACTACTCTGTAATTGTTGTGCATATGACAATAAAACCATCTTGAATCTTGAATCTTGAATTGGAGTTAGATATTTGGCTTCCCTTCAACACCAAAAGTGTGGAAAACTGACACATTTGAAAACTCCATTGTGCCTGTTCAGACCTCTTTTATATACAGTCTATGGATTATACGGGTGAAACGGTGGATAGGTGGGGGCTGTGTGTGGGTAATTTGACATTTTCATTTCAAATTGAAGGTAAGGGTCTATAGAACAATTTTGGTTTGAGTGTTAAGAAACCTGACCAACTTTTTTTTTAACCCGAATTGAGACCCTCAGAAATCGATCGTTGATTTCGATTGTTGCCATTTTGGAACATGGGCAAAAAAAAAGAAAAAAAATTTGGTCTGGTTTCTTGTTTTTCCTACACTAGATGATGTTTCGATCATTTATGAGGATGAGGATCAGGCCTATGGGTTTTCTCAGGAGGGATGGATGGAGTCCCTAGAGATTGAGTGAGAAGCTCAGTAATTTGTGAGGAATCCTGGGCAGAGCTGCTACTCCATTGCATTCTCAGAGATTGACAGGCGAGATGATCAGAGGGGAAGAGTTTTTACCACCATAATTAAGACTGGGACTGAAGGATGGGTAGAGTTTCTCAGTGAAGGAGCATCCAGTGAAGGAGTAGATAAGAGCTGCAGTATCAACGTCATAAAAGGAGACCAGACCCTCCTCATAATCCACAAACACCCCAACCTTCTGAGGCCGAGACTTCAGAGAGAGAAGGACTGTAGGGTGAGCAGCCGCTATGTATTCATTGTCATTCCTTAGAATTATTATCCAGTAACCATCCCCAGGGCTCAGTGTGATTCTTCCCTTCCTTTTAATCGACTCTCTGGCCACTCCTAAATCCCACGCAGTCTTCCCTTCAACATCAACCTCGTAATAGAATCTCCCTGAGGAGAAACTCTGTTCTGATAAGACATTAGGACATTTATCAAATCTCTCTCGATAGTTTGGGAGATTCTTCGTAAATTCACCACAGTGAACTTTTTTTCCATCATAGGACAGGATGAGAGAATCATGTGCTGTATCAGGATCAAGTGTCACATCCACTGCATACCGCTGGACCCTCTTCAGATCAGCCTCAGCAAGCAGCTTCTGCATCTGTTCACTGAGTTTCTCCTCCAGCTGATTCACAGCTTTAACCAAAGTCCCTTCATATGAAGGTGGTTGGACGCTGATCTCTGTCAAGTACTTGGTTGGTAGAGCAGTGTTCATGGACTGGAAGTTTTGGAGGAGATGGTGGTGGTCTTCACAATGTGAGAGCTGCTTCACCTCAATGCTTCTCTTCTCCAGCTCAGAGAGTTCCTGTTCCAGATCTTTGATGAAGCCTTCAGCCTGTTTCTCTGTCTCTCTCTGCTTCTCTTTGACAGTGTTGATGAGCTCGGCCTGGCTTCTCTCCACAGATTCCTTCAGAGCGGTGAAGACCTGAACACCATCTGCTATCTCTCTGTCTGCACCTTCGTTACTGAGCTCCACTGAGCGTCTCATCTCCTGAATCTTCAGTTGTCCCTTCTGAATCATCTGCTGAACTTCAGCCTCTGTCTTCCCCAGCTCCGCCTTCTTCCTTTCATATTCTTCTTTCAGAGGAACAACAGCATGTGTCTTGTGGTCTGAAATAGTGCAGAGCATGCAGACACACATCTGGTCGGTCTGACAGAACAGCTCCAGCAGTTTATCGTGCTTCGTACACATCCTGCCTTCCAGGTTCTCCACAGGGTCGATCAGCTCATGTCTTTTCAGGCCTGACCTCGTCCGATGAGGCTCCAGGTGAGTTTCACAGTAGGAGACCAGACACACCAGGCAGGACTTCAGGGCGTTCAGTTTGGTTCCAGTGCAGATGTCACAGGGAACTTCTCCTGGTTCTGCAGCTTGTTGCTCTGAGCTGCTGCTGCTGGCTTCCTGTTGAGCTGACGCTCTGAACTGAGCAGCCATCTCAGAGATGAAGGTGTTGACCTTCAGCTCAGGTCTTGTGGAGAAGACTTCTTTGCAGTTGGGACACTGACACAAGACATTACTATTCCAGTGTTCAGTGATGCAGTTTTTGCAGAAGTTGTGTCCACATGGTGTGCTGACTGGATCAGTGAACACATCCAGACAGATGGAGCACAGGAACTGATCTTCATTCAGCAGACAGCTGGCAGCAGACATGTTTACAATCTAAGGGAAAAAATGTTGAATTATGATTCGTTGAGAACATCAATATTAGTGATAAATGTAGGCATTCATGTCTGACAAGTATGGAATCAATGCTCGCTGGTTTGGGCCTAGATAGCCTGGTTAGGGTTGAAGGAAGGGTTTTTGGTCAAATATTGTTACTACAAATTGCAGAATAATTGGCACGAGCACTGCTCGGTACCTCCCCATGTTAACTACAGCACTGTGTGTACAGTATCCACTATTTGCATACCGTAATCTAGTGGATACTGCTACAGGCCAAACCCATGATTGCAGGCGGTCCAGATTCCGATGCCAAATGCACCCTCCCAAAGAAGGTCCTGAATCCGCAAGGACTTCTGGTCAAGGATGGGCTAGAGCATCCTGACCAAGCAAGCGTTGTCTCCAGCCAGGAGAACCATAGTGGACAATATCTTGTTGCCTCTGAGGCAAACAGATCCACCTCGGCTTTGCCGTACCTCCTCTAAATCATCTCCACTACCTCTGTGTTGAATCTCCACTCCCCTGGTGGTGGTTTCAGGCGAGACAGGAACTCTGCCACCTCGTTCTGGATACCTGGGAGGTACGCAACCCTGAGGCTTGAGAAATGAGTGAAGGCCCATGGAAGGAGCTGCTATGCTACCTGGAGCATCCCCTTGGATCTTGTGCCCCCCTGGGGGTTTATGTTAAATCACTGAAGTGTTGTCTGAGTGCCCCAGTATAAGCTTGTATCTCAGAAAGGGTAGAAAGCTGGTCAAGGTAAGTAGGTTTACCCGTACTTCTAGGACATTAATGTGCTCCCTCCTCTCCGATGGGCTCAGGAACCCTCTTATTGGCCAATGTTGCCTGCACCAATGACTGTACAGAGCGTTGGTGGCATGGAAAACAAGAGACACTCCCAGGCGTGAGGAATCTGTAGTCACCGCTTCCCGATGGGAAGGAACCAAGCCTATGGGAGACCCCTCTGGAGAGGTATAACTCCATGGCTGCAGAGCAAGGAGAGACTGAAGGAACACTTTAACTTAACCATTTCTGTGCCAGTTTGGTCCCAAATGGAGCCCATTTATCCACATCTGGACGAAGCGCAAAGATAAACGACACAAAGAAACTACTAAATATCCTTTGTGCCAATGACAGACCTAAAGGCAGCACTCTGAACTGGTAGGCTTGACCCCTGAATGCAAAGTGCAGGTACTGCCTGTGCTGTTGTGCAATTAGCACATGAAAGTATGCATCTTCCAGGTCGATGCACATGAACCAGTTCCCCTCCCTGATAGCATGTCGCACAGCGTGGAACGTGTGAAATTATAACATTTCCAGAAACTGGTTTAACTTTCTTAACTCCAGTATTGGACATAGTCCACTGTCCTTTTGGGATCAGAAAATAAACTGAATGAATCCCTCTAGCGTTGTCATTTGATTTACAGCCTTGATTGGCCCTTTTTCTAGGAGGCTTGATATCTCTCGGCTCAGGGTCAAAGATATGGGGGGGGGGGGGTCATACTGCAGGGTGGGGGCTGGTGTCAGAACTGGAGTTTGGTATCCCTGTGATATTGTGACTAAAACCCAGGTGTCTGTGGTTCAGTTTGCCAGCCACTGAGGAGTTTGTTGGGAATACTGACCGTCCACCCTCAGTGTCTATGCTCCCTGGAAAAATGTATTCTAGCCTCTATCGCTTGGAGGCTACGTTCAAGAGTTTGCTGTGCTGTGGGCCCAAACATCGCCCTGGGTCCAGAGGGAGGGCACAGAGGGCTGCTCTGCACAGCTCAGCCAAAAGAGACTGGAACACACCTGACGATGAGTCAGTGTCAGAGAAGACATGAGCCTGCCAAGCTCCCTACTCATGTGGGCGAAAGCCTGCAGTGAGGTATCACTGAGGCCTTGTGCAAATGTTTTGCATGAGGGACCCTACTGAAAAAGGCGCTTGCCTGGGCAGGCGGCAGTTGTGGCATGTCTAAACACGAACGTGAAAGGGCCATGCCACATGGCTTGACTAGTACCATGCCAGTTTACAGAGCTTAGGGTGTGTATTAACACTGTATTTATTTTCAGCCCACACACAGTACATACAGGCAGTGTATCGTGGGGAGATATTCACTTAATTTGACAGACAGACATCAATAACTCCAAAATGGATTTTTCAATTAGAAACAGATTATACAGGAAAAAACCAAGTCAGAAAAGGGCAGTGAACTAGCTTTAGCCAAGTTAGCTGTGACTGCACTCCTCCTAACCAGAGTACAGTCTCTGTTGTTCAGTTTTTTCTTCTGTATTTAGTATATCCGGGCGTTGTACTCACCAGTGTTTGTCAGAGATTCTGCTGTTTAGTTGATAAAAACCTAATGGTTCAGTTGAGTTTATCTTCAGAGAGAAACAGAGAGACGTGTCTTGACTGCAGCTGTGCTGTTGCTCAGACAAACTTTGACCTTTATCTCAGGTAAAGTGACGCTGCAGCAGCTCTCCTGTTTCAGTGTTGCTCCACCTCTTAGTGTAGATCTAACTTTATAATACGTCCATAACGTGCCCAACTTTCTTAATTTAATTTAATTGTTTTTGAAAAATGGGAAAAAAAACATTTGCTTGGCTCTTGTTTTGTTGACAGTAAAATCATTTAAAATATTCAGATTTTTTTCTTTCACAGATTTTAGAAGAACTTGTCTATTCAAATAATATGTGTGAAACATTGAAGTCACCAGAATGAATGCAGCGGCTTGTTAATGCAATTTGACCTTTTTTTTGTTGTTAATCTAAATGTTTGCCCTTGGTTTACTTCAACAGGATCCCAGAAGAGTGTTTTCAGAAGAGGCTTGTTTGGGGCCTCTTTTGAGAGCCGCGCTGACAGTCAAATTCAATTACAACGTGATGCCAACATCCCTGCAAACACTCCCTACTACTCCCAGAGAAACGCTGAGGCTTTCAAAGTCACTTGTGTCCAATGTGAAGAGCCGGGCGTTCATGTCACCGTCTGGAGCCTTTTCACGTGCTAAAATAAGAGTTTCCCCCTCGGTCCCCGCCGGAGTGGACATGAGCAAAGTGAGCGCTGTGGGGAGGGAGAGAGAGAGAGAGGGAGAGAGAGAGGGAACGAGAGAGAGAGAGAGGGAGGGAGACAGAGAGAGAGAGAGCTGGAGAGAGAGAGCCAGAGAGGGAGAGAGAGAGAGAGAGAGAGAGTCTATTGCACGGCTGGCAGCCTCAGGTCTTGTGTCTGTGTGACACTATGGGCCACTACAAAAGCACGTCCTTTCTCCCCACTGTGGTCGAAAGAAGAAAAGAGGAGGGGCATGATCGGGAGGAGGAGGAGGAGGAGGAGGAGGAGGGTGGATTCTAGAGATACACAAAAAAAGGAGGCCTGGCCTTTGGAAGCGGCCTGGCACAGATGCACCGGGCCGGAGGATTAGGCTGCGGGGTGTTGGTGACGTTCTCCCGGCTTCACTACCCTTTGGTTGTGGCCCTTTGGAGGCTCTCAGGGTAGTAAGCTGCCGGCCGGTGTGCCAACAGGGCTCATGTGTGCCCCATATCTAATAAAGATTGAAAATGTAAAAAAATAATCATAAAATTAAAAAAGAAAAAACAGCACCAACAGCACCAACAGCACCAACCTCACGCAGGGTGTAGCAATTTGGGGTTCAGTGTCTCTTTGCCCAGGGAGACTTGGACATGTGGCGGGGAGACGGGGGATCGAACCACCGACCCTGCACTCCAGTGGCCAACCGCCCTACCTGCTTCGCCACAGCCGTATAAATAAATATTATAATGATATATTTTGACGAAATGCATGAAAAACTTAAGATATTCCCAGGTTAGCTACTCACATGCAAGGCTAAGATGGCGAACAACTTAAAACCTGCTTAACTTCATAGTAAGCTTGTGTTACTATAAGCATGGCTGTAGATAGTCTTGCACGTGTTTAGTTGTCTACATTTTCTCTTTTAAACGATTTGTTTAATTGTGCCACAGGAATATATATAATTTCCCTGATCCTTACGCATCATCCTCATACTTACATCGCCCAGTGCTGAGAGAGAGAGAGAGAGAGGGAGAGAGAGTGAAAGAGAGAGAGGGTGAGAGAGAGGTTGAGAGAGAGAAGAGAGGGAGGGAGAGAGAGAGGGCGGGAGAGAGAGAGAGGTAGAAAGAGAGAGTGTGAGAGATTGTGAGAGAGAGGGAGAGAGTGAGAGAGAGAGAGAGGAGAGGGACAAGAAGCAGATATTCTCAGAGCGCATTGTGAGGAGGAATGCCATTGAATTTGGGTGTTTTTTCATGCGCCAGCCTCTTTTGTGTGCAGGCCTAAGGAAGTCCATTGTGCGGGGCAGACACCCTGAGAAAAGAGGGCGAGCTTGGAAGCTGTTGTCTTGCCGGTGCTTCTGCGTTCGCTAACTCGCTCGCTCACACACACGCACGCACACACACACACACACACACACACACACTCGCTCGTTCGGGCCCTAAAAAAAAAAACCTGAATGAATATCTGCCGTCGGAAGCAGCCGGCCCGGACCAAGAGAGACAATGCCACTGGGCTGGGGTAAACTTTGAAGACAGGCAACAATTAAAAATGCAGCTTCGCTATATTAATTATGCATTCGTGCTTTTGTCTTGTGTTTTTTTTGTTTATTGGGAAGAGAGAAAGAGGAGATTTAAGATGGAGATTCAACAGTTCTGAGGAAGAGAAATAGAGAGAATACAGTGAAAAAAAACTGTGTGTGTGTGTGTGTGTGTGTGTGTGTGTGTGTGTGTGTGTGTGTGTGTGTGTGTGTGTGTGTGTGTGTGTGTGTGTGTGTGTGTGTGTGTGTGTGAAATAGAGAGAGAGCTTACAGTGAAAAAAAGCAAGCACATGCAAATGCTTGGTTCGAATGCTGCTGGGATGACGTAACAAAACCAAACTTTGAGAAAAAGACAATGAATTGAAAAAAACAAGAATTCAGCTCAACATGGTTTAGCTTTTTTAACTTAAAGCTGGGGTGGAGGATTTGGGGAGAAAATGGCAGTTGGGTTAGAGATTCGAATCCAAATACCTCAACCGCTCCACTTGTTCTCTTTGGTGCCTCCCCCTATGGTCCCTCCCTGACACGCTCTACACCAACAAAGTCGTGCCACAGTGAATGGACACAGTCCCAACAGCCAATAAGAACGGAGAATCGGAGCCTCGCTCTGATTGGTCAAAGTGTACAGCTCATGTTAACTTTGACCAATCAGAAATCACATACCCCAGCTTTAAGACCTATCGACTGTTACATGCAGTTTAAATATTCACTAACAATGATGTAACCAAGAATCCACTCGCTATATAAAATGTATTATTGCACCAAAACAGCCCTGAATTTGTTTGATTTGATTTGATTAAAATGTATTTCGAACACGTAAAAGAAAAAACAGAAAATATCACACAGAAAATAATGATGTTAGACAAAAGAGAAAGAATAACTGGAGACATGATGAGACAAATACTTGATAATTGTAACAACATGTTTGAAACGGAGGGGGAAGAAGTGTACACTTAAAAGCAAAAAGATCCAAAGAGTTCTATAAAAGTCTCTGTTTCATCTTGCAGAGAATGTTGCTAGGTAACTCTTGAGTTAGGGCTCCAAGTTTCACTTTGCAGTCTCTTTCTCTTTAAGGCCTTTCTCTCCTCTCCCTTCCCTCCTCCCTCCCTCCTCTCTCTCCCTCCCTCCCTCTCTCTCTCTCTCCTCCCTCCCTCACTCTCTCTCTCCCTCTCTCTCTCTCTCTCCCTCTCTCTCTCTCCTCTCTCCTCCCTCCCTCCCTCCCTCCCTCCCTCCCTCCCTCTCTCACTCACTCTCTCTCCCTCCCTCCCTCTCTCTCTCCTCTCTCCTCCCTCCCTCCCTCACTCTCTCTCCTCTCTCCTCCCTCCCTCCCTCCCTCCCTCTCTCTCTCCTCTCTCCTCCCTCCCTCTCTCTCTCTCCCTCTCCCTCTCGCTCTCTCCTCTCTCCTCCCTCCCTCCCTCGTTCACTCGCGGGCAGGACACACATAAAGCCGCTTTCCCAAAGGCATTGAGGTGAATTTCTGCTGGCTGCCGGCTCTGTCAGGTGGCTCTGTTGTGCTTAGAATCCAGTGGGAAACGTTTAATTCACAAAAAGCCAACTCCGCTTTGAAAAATGGCCCTTGTTCGGGGGGAGTTTATGCCTCGTTTACAACAAAATCTTTCACCCCTGAGGGACAGAAAAACATGGAGTCACACAGTCTCCCCCTGTTGGTTGAGAAACGAACTGCATTATGCTACAAATTCAAGGTTATCATTCCGTACTGTATTGGAAAGTTAGTTAAAAGCAATGTGTGGTTGTTTATTCTGTTTTGTCTGTTGTTTGTGTGTTTTTTTTCAAGTTGTGTGTTTATGTTGTAAAAGAAAAAACTCTATAAATAAAGTATTAAAAAAAAATTATCATGAGCAGTTTTGGGGTTAAGCGTCTTGCTCAAGGACACAATGGTAGAGATGGTGGTAGATGTAATAACAGCCACCACTAGTTTTATTACTAGTAGCACCCTCCTGTCCGGGGCCGGAGATCCAACCAGAGACCTCATGGTTACTGGGAGGAACCAGAGACCTCATGGTTACTGGGAGGAGGAACCAGAGACCTCATGGTTACTGGGAGGAACCAGAGACCTCATGGTTACTGGGAGGAGGAACCAGAGACCTCATGGTTACTGGGAGGAGGAACCAGAGACCTCATGGTTACTGGGAGGAGGAACCAGATTCCTCATGGTTACTGGGAGGACACTCTTCCTCTAGTCTAGGCCATCCTACCAGTTGATAATTTTTTAACTTTTTTTTCCAGGTAACCTGCAGGTGAAAGCTAGAAAACTGATTCATGTTCTTTTAAAGTGACAAAATGACTCTGAGATGAAGCCGTTTCAACACACACATTCACGACTGTGTGTGTAGTGCAGCGAGGGGTCAGGGGTCAGGTGTGTTGGCAAACCAAGACCATGTGTTTCAAATATAAACAGGACTGTGTGAATGAAGTGCTGAATGCAACGCTCATTAGTGCTGCAGGAGCCTGAACGAGACGTGTGTGTGTGCGTGTGTGCGTGTGTGTGTGTGCGTGTGTGTGTGTGTGTGTGATTGAGAGATGGTATAGTTGAAATGAACACAGAAGGGTCTCAACACATTCCTGCCTCTTTATTAAGGTGATCTGTGACCCCTGTCTATCCCAAAATAGAAAAGTTTTTCCATTGTGTGTGTGTGTATATGTGTGTGTGAGAGAGTGTGTGTGTGTGTGTGTGTGTGTGTGTGTGTGTGTGGTGGGCTAATACAGTGCATATCGGACCCGTTCCCTCCTAAAAAGGGAACTGGAGAGACCACTTAGTGCTCTTATACTCTCAGATAAAAGCGAATGGGACCGGCTACTTTCCTGAAGCCTCCTCCATTGGAGAGGCGTTTTGTGTTCCAGTGGCTGGTATGCAGAGAGCAGACACACACACACACACACACACACACACACACACTGACTGACACACACACACACACAGAGCAGCCCGGACGCACAAAGACGCCGGTAATAACAGTTAATCTTTGGAAAGATTCAATGACTGCCAACCCACCAAATCCAACCAGGCCCAGGACTGTCCCAACAATGACCACCGAACATCAAAGCCGATAGGCATAGCGGAGCAGGCCGGTTCCCATCACCTAAATCAACAGGGTCCCGGGCAGAAAGTAAACACGTCCAGTATACAGAAAGAGTCACATTCATACGGATGTTACAGGCGGCTTGTTTTGGGACTCCTAAATTTGACCAAAACAGACGTTTCCACCGTTAATTAAATGTCCAATTAGGGTCTGTTTCTCTTTTCTTTTTTTTAAAGCTGCAGTGTGTAGAATTTTGGGTTTTATTTCCTAGCAGATTTTGTAGAAAATAATTATAATATCCAAAAGTACGTTTAATTTAGTGCATAATAGCTGATTTATTTTTTTAGAATTATTATTTTTCCCCTTAGAAAGGGTCTCATGTATGTCCATATTTCTCCATACTTTGGACCAAGGCCTTGTCATCGCCATTTTGGAAGTGTCATAGTTGGAATGTCATCAGGTGCATTGTTTAAAATTTAGAATTGTTCTTGTCCTTGAAGGCCACTGTAGCTTCTGTTATTATTCAAAAAGGGTTGGGGTTACCCAGGGAGCGTTGCATTCTAGAACTTTGTAGAACTTTCTTGATGATGTCATATTACACACTGCACCTTTAAGGGAAGAGATTTTTCTGAATTAAACGGAAGACGTTTTTTGCATCTGCTTCATATGAGATTTTTTTTTTTTTTGGCATTTTTAAGCTTTATTAGATTGAAATGGGGAGAGAGAGAGAGGGGGGGGATGACCTGCAGTAAAGGTCCACGGGTCGGATTTGAGCCCGCGACCACTGCAACGAAGGCTGGAGCTGATATGGGACGCGCTCTGTCCACTACACTACCAGAGCAACCCCGAGATTTTTATTGTTTTAATGTTACTGATTCAATTGTTTCCCGACACAAAATATACAAATATTTGAACCATTGCATTTATTCCCTGGGAGTTTATTGTTCACAAATCCAATGGAAAATATCAGAACCAGCAGCTGTCTTACTTGTACTTTTACCTATTTAATTTTATTTCCAGACACACCTTTGTCTAAAATGCTTGTTGTGTATTTGATGTATTGTTTTTTTTGTTTCTCGACATCATAGCAAATTAGGGTCACCCCTCAAAGATATCTCGAGTATAAATAAAGGTTAAATCATTTTTTTTTAAATAAATTGCCCTCACACAATCCACTACATGTGTTGAGCCAGTCACTCTGAGCGTGCTCAACTTGACCAACATCATCATCGACAGCTTTGACCTCCTGAGTGTGTGTGTGTGTGTGTGTGTGTGTGTGTGTGTGAGTGAGTGTGTGTGTGTGTGTGTGTGTGTGTGTGTGTGTGTGTGTGACAGGACCAGCGTGTGGGCTCAATGAGGATCCCCAGAGGGCTGTGAACCTGCCTCATGACTGTTACCAGCTCCAGAGCCCAACCTCTGACCTCTCTGTCACTGGTTATAATGTGTGTGTGTGTGTGTGTGTAGGAGTGTGTATGCATCTGTGTGTGTGTGTGTGTAGAAGTATGTGCGTGTGAGTGGGGGTGTTAAATGACACCCAGTCAGTTCTGTTCTGTGTGACATGACCTCATTACCTCAATCCATGTATTGATAGTGGAGGGAGAGGGGAGGATTAATCCCCCGTCCCATAACACTCGTATTTAACTCCTCTGCTGCTGTTTAAAGACCTACTTCACCGGTGGAAATATGAAGGTGTATTGAACTCTGAGATCCTATGTAGTATAAATGTACAAACATTTTTGAAATCGGTTCATCCAAGGCAGAAAGAGTGTTTTATGGTCTAACTGTCTAACCCTACATTTTACTAGTGTAACATCACACTATTAAAAATGTAGGGTTAGGATTAACAGGACAGCTGGGCCAAAGGAAGACTGAGGGAAGACTGAGGGAAGAAAAACCTCATTCATTATATTATAATAGTGATTTTATAATGATAGAACGCTGGTTCCGTATGGGTGAAGTATTCCTTTAAGGTTGAACAAAAATCATAAAATAAAATAATACCCTGCAACTTTCTTCAGTATGCTACAATTTAAATTTTCGGCATATGTGAAGTTCCTGTAATGGCTGGAGGCTGATATCACAAATCAGAATATAAAACTTACTGAAAGGAATTACGTAGAATTTGTTTTTATGTTTGTGTGATGCTACCTTTTAAAGCTATAGTGCGTAACTTTGTGTATCCACCATGAGTAGTGCTGAGTGATTACAACAACGCTTTCTGGACCGCTACCTGTCCTTATTGTGTGTGCGCTGGTTAAAAGCATAGGCTCTGTAAACAGGTATTTAAACAAATGGTAAACACAGGTGCACACTGTATAGCGGCAAGCCCTTTTACAGAATCTAGGCGGTGTATTAACACTTGATTTTTTTGGGGGACAGGTAGTGGATCGTGAGGAGATATTCACTGATTTTGACAAAAAGTGACGTTGACAAAAGGCTATTCCAGAATCACTGACTCCACCTTTAATGAAAATTTATTTTTTTATTGAAATCCAATACTCTTACCGTGTGATTTATGTACAGGACGTTAAATAAAATATAAATATAAAAATAAAAAAATAAAGTGAAAATGACATTTCTGGGAATAAGACTTGTATTTTCCTGGTATCTTGCTCTCAGTCTAAGCCTGTTGTAAACGTGTTGACCTGCATTACACTAAAGCACTAAAGCAGGGCAGAGCTGAAGATGAGCCTCTCAGTGAAAAAGGTTAAAAACACATCAACAAAACCATCTTATCTGATGTCCTAAAAACCCGCTCGGGAGTCTTCCCTCTGGGGATGTGTTGGTGTCCGTTGGTTTCAATGGCTAAAGCTTTTTTCCCACGAAACTTCATCCTTGGGTGGGACCGCTCTGTGCATCTGAAAACAAGGAAGTTCGCTGCAGCTTTTTCTGTGACTTTGAAAGGAAACCGAGGCAAATGGCAAATGGCGGATTGTGATATTGGGCTTTGTTAATGAAGACTGATTTGATATGGTTTGATTTGAAACTGTTACTACTGTTACTCCAGTTGTAAGTCGCTTTGGATAAAACCGTCTGCTAAATGACATGTAGTGTAATGTAAAGCTAAGAGGATGTGGTTTCAGTCTAAATGAGGTTGGAGTCCACTGTCTGCCTTATGACTTATAGCAAAGATGCATCGTCATTATCGGGGTATTCAAAGAGCTTGCAACACCTCCATCAGAATGTCTTTGTCACCACATTTACTTCCTGTAGCGATTGGTTTGTCCAATCCGTGGCTGTTTCCCTCTGCTCTCCATCGAGGATCAATAATACAGTTTTGTATATTAAAAAAATGAGAAGGATGTTGTATATGTAAAAAATAACTCATTAATATATGATCCTACAATAAAGTATAAAAAATAAATAAAAACTTATAGGGGAGAACGGGGTAATCTGAGCCACTTTTTACATTTGCTCCCCTCTAAGCGAGCTAAAATGATTTATCACTCAAATTTACACATTTCCCATTAATTCAGGATGTTTCCTAGAAATGGGCATTAGCAGAATTTTTTCAAGACAAAGGGCAGTGAAAATATGATTGTTTTAAAAAAAGTTGTCATGTGGCTCACTTTACCCCAGGTGTGGGGTAAACTGATCCACTTACTTTTTCCACTCTGAAACTACCATAACAACACATATTGTAACAGTAAGAATCCTGAAAGCTAGCCACACATTCCAGAACTAATGTCGGACTAGTAAAAGAATGATGGGGTTTGGTCAATTAAGCAAAGCAAATTTTCTAAACACTTGAAAGTAACTCTGAACAAAATCAAATACAACATATTATAATTCAAAAGGTTTTAATAAGATTCAAATGAAAGATAGAACCAGTTAGATTAGAACACAGTCTGGGGGTCAGAACACAGGACCCTTAGAGCCAACTAGTGTCTGGGGGTCAAAGCATAGGAAAATCAGAACCAGCGAGAACAGCCTTGGACTCAGAACACAGGAGAAGACCCAACTGGATTATAACATCAGCCTGTCATACTCTACAACTAGGCCTACTCTACATTCCAGCCCTGAAGGTTACAGGGACAGATGAGAAGGTGCTCTTTCCGTGTGGTTGCCCCAGGTCGTCTTCCTGGTGTATTTCCTTGGCATGATGGCTTTTCTACAATGTGTATGACATTAAAATAAAACATTTGTCATGTAATATTACATTAAAATATGTTTAAGACTAAACTTAACTTGTGCCTCATGGTGGGGGAAAGTGAGACAGTGGCTCACTTTCCCCCACAGCATTTGGCTCACTTTCCCCCACCACCATAATTTGAGAAAAAACTACCTCTCTTAGCATTTCAGGCTAATCTTCAGTTATCAGCATCACACGGTTTCATATGTTGGTAGTTCATTAACACGTATGATAGAAGTTTTTCTACGTGAATACATTTGCTTTGGCACAACAGTTGATTAAGTTGACAGCGAGAAAATTTACTTTTACATGCAAAATACCTCTTTTGGTGAAAAAAACATACTTACCACAGCACCATGAGGTCCTCTTTTTCAGGGCCATGGGGAAATGAGAAGGGCTTGAAAACATATATCTCACATGACCACAAATGTTTTCCGTTGCCTAGATACAGGGGTTGGCTCACTTTACCCGATGCCTCAGATTCCCCCGTTCTCCCCTACAGTATGTGCCATCAGAAACTTCTAAACTACCAGCAACTTTATGTGTCCTTCTTGGAAACAGTTTATGCTTTTTTTCACTTATGATCATGTGTCTGGCACTGAGAGAAAATGGCTCAACTATTTCTTTATTATTTCCCACTTTTAAGACTTACAGACATTTAAATGGAAACAGAAAAAATACAGATATAAAAAATGTTTTAATACTATTTAATTAGATAAAGTTAAAGGTGCTACGAGAAGCTTTTGTCCAAAGGGGGGTGCACGAATGAACAGAAACCGAAAGTTCCTCGGAGCACCTTTAAATAAAATAAAAATAAACATTTCAGTATAGTTTAGTTTAGCTTATTCCCACATGTCATCATCATCATCTCATTGAGAAATAATTCCATGAAACACTTAACAGTAATGCAGAACACGTGACATGTGGAACCCCTAATAACTGCTAAATGCTTTTCGGAACTTTAAAAATAGCGTTGAAAAAACAGCGTTGGTTACAAAGCATGTGTCTTTTGTGAAGTCAGTTTTCAAGTTTAAGTTTAACAAGCTCACTACTCTTTTTTTTTGGCATTTTTATGTTTTATTGATAGTGCAGAGAGACAGAGGTGAAATGGGGCAGAGAGGGGAGTGACATGCAGAGAACGACCGCGGACGGGAATCGAAACCGGTCTGCTGCTGGGGGGGGACGCCCTACCAACTGAGCTAAGGGCGCCCCACAAGCTCACTACTCTATTAAAGGTTCCCATGTTCTCGAAAATATGTCCAGCTCATTTCTTAGTATGTACTGTTCGAGATGTATAGTATTTTAACAAGTAGGTGAAATATAAAAAGAATAGCTGTCTAACTATGAGGCCTTTTACTTTCCTTGCCGAGATCATTTAAGGTCACAGCAGGCCGGTGTTGGAGGGAAAAATCACTCTTAGCCCTTAAAGTGCACATTTCATGAAAGTCATTAAAAAAACAGTTCGAAAAGCTCTGGAGAAAAAAGCCCCCTGAATGGGTGTCTCTGTGGGGGAACAACTAATTTTATTAGCCCCCTTGGAAACATTCACCCTAACAAGTGGAAAGCCGTTTCTGCATAAATTAAAGATAATCCAGAGTAAATTATGCAAATATATTCGCTCAGGATAAAAGAGGGGGGGTGGTGTGGTCGTTTATTGTGATGGTTAAAAAATCTGAGGTTGCGTTCCGAATCGCATACTCTTTCTTTTTTCTATTCTACATACTACATCCGACGATAAAAATAATCTAGTTAGGATGCAGTAGGCATACTATTGGGACATACTTTACTCTCTTATTTCATCATAACATCGCCTTGATCTTGCCTCTTGCTTTTATATCCGTCGCATCCCCGTTTGTTTTCATATGGAGGCTTCGTCGATGTGACGTCACTTCACGTGCGCACTGGATTGTGGGTCAGAATCGCCCAAATGGGATGCAGTTTTGATCACTAACAATCTTGGCCGCATGAAGTAGGACATCCGGGTACTTCTAACCATCCTAAATCTGGCCACAAGAATCGGGACATCCTAAATCTTTTTTCTACATACTATATAGTAGAAAGTATGCGATTCGGAACGCAACCTGAGTTTCAGTGGTTGAAACTGAACCGAGGAAAAGGGAAAAACTTTCATTTATAAGTCTGTGAGGGAGGGGGAGGTGGGGGGGTGTAGTGGTTAGAGCGTGTACCATAGAGTCTCAGTCCTCTTCACAGCAGCAGACCCGGGTTAGAATCCAGCCCGGGTCGTTCTCTGCATGTCATTCCCCTCTCTGACCCATTTCATCTCTGTCTCTACAAACTTGCAAATAAAGCATGAAAAATAATAATTAAATCAAAAATTCTCAAATCTTTCATTCTTGCTAATGAAAGATTTGAGTGCCGTCTTCCAAATCGTTAAGTGTTGAGGCCAAAGCCGTTTCAAACTCAAACAACGTATACGCAGCCACACACAAACACACACACGCTTGTCCCACACACCCCAACACACACACACACACACACACACACACACACACACACACACACTTGTTCCACACACACACACACACACACTTGTTCCACACACACACACACACACACACACACACACACACACACACACACACACACTACACACTTGTCCCACACATTCCCAGTGAGTGAATTGTGATTTCTGGGTCACTGCGGATGTTTTGGTTTCCATTTCAGTGTGAGGTGGCTGCGTGTTTCGGGGGATCAGGGGGTCGGCGGGCCTGTGAACTCCACCACACACACTTCAAAACAACCAGACACTCCCCAAGTCCTCCGCCTCATTCACTCAGTTACTCTGTACGTCGTGGTAATGACTCCCTGCTGTCTGCTGTCTGGGAGTCACCAACTGCTGCTTCAGCTGCTGCATTCATAGAATCTTAGGGAAGAGTTATCTGGAGCCCTGGGCTTTTAGTGATGCTGCAAGGATGACAAAGCATGATTTCGTCTTTTGTGATTTCAGTGGGCTTTACATTCCATACAATATGATACAATATGACACCCTGCCCTTACACCCTTAGCTCGGCTGAGAAAAAACTCCCAGTAAAAACCCTTTACCGGGATTAAAAAAAAATTGAAGAAATCTCAGGGAGAGTTGACAGAGTAAAGGATCCCTCTCCCAGGACGGACATGCTGCAATAGATGTCATAAATAACGAAAATCACGAAGGAATTTGATCATTGACCAGGTGATCACATGGTATAGATATGCACATTTGGCATGTCACATTATGTCTTATTCATTATGTGTACATCTAAATCTTTTTAAAAACCAAAAATGTAGATGTTGGATGAAGCCAGAGTCCTGTGCTTTTAGTGATGCTGCA
>OX442354.1:1831373-1846346 GCA_949357725.1 Hyperoplus immaculatus | reverse complement strand
CTTCACATTACATAACCTTGCCTCCCTAGTTCATCTAATCTTGCTCGCTCTGTTTAAAATGGCCTGTTAAAGTTTCCACACAGATTATACTATCCTGAATACCTGATAGTCACTGACGGAGTGGTGAGATTTTCCCATGTGTATAAAGCGCCTGTTTGAATGAAGTTTTTTCTTCCCTCAGTCTTCCCTCGGCCCAGCTGTCCTGTTAATCCCAACCCTACATTTTCCCATGTGTGATGTCACACATGGGAAAACGTAGGGTTGGACAGTGAGACCATAAAACACTCTTTCTGCCTTTTCTCAGGCTAGGATGAACCGATTTCTAATTATTTTGCACATTAATACATCATAGGATCTCAGAGTTCAATACATCTTCATATTTCCACCAGCGAAGTATAGACCTTTAAACTCTCTCTTGAATTGGCCTGTAATGTTTCTACTCAGATTTCTACCCTGAATACCTGATGTCCAGTGAAGGAGCGAGTGAGATTTTCCCATGTGTATAAAGCGCCTGTTTTCAGAGCAGTGTGAGTTCCAGCAAACGTGTTTCCTAATCTAATCGTACACACAGTGACGAAACAGTTTGTCAGAGGCCCCGAAGAAAAAAGCTTCTCTTACAGAAAAAAACGACTTAATTAAACACCGGAGCTGAATGGGCCGAGAAGGGTGCCAACGCCGTATCCCACAGCAAAGACAATGAGAGAGGAAGTGTGTGCGTGTGTGTGTGAGTGTGGTACAGAGTTGAAATGGGGAGACAGACAGAGAGAGAGAGAGAGAGGGGGGATGACCTGCAGTAAAGGTCCACGGGTCGAATTTGAACCCACGACCACTGCAACGAAGGCCGGAGCCAATATGGTACGCGCTCTATCCACTACGCCACCGGAGCGCCCCGTTAATTCCACTTCAAGCACTGGTGACGGGGGGAGTTTAAACAACCAGCCCCTACTCTCCGTGACTTGTTTACAGGAAGAGGAAGGCTTAAAGATCTCAGGGACAGTTTATTTATTTTAAAAGCTTTCCTCTGAGTTATGTCAGCCTCAACTTTACCTCTGAAACGCTACAGAGCACAAGTTAAATATGGATTTATTATGTGTTGGTTGGCAGGGCGACAAATCACAGACAATTTGGCATTAAGTTGGACGTGGCATGTGGCTCATGTCAGCATCAGTCAGAGAACAAAGTAGTATTGGAGTCTGGAGATTGTTATGGAAGATATTGATATTAGAATTATAATATTAAAATCAAGTGTATGTAGATATTAAAGCTGGGGTGTGTGATTTCTGATTGGTCAAAGTTAACATGAGCTGTACACCTTGACCAACCAGGGCGAGGCTCCGATTCTCTGTTCTTATTGGCTGTTGGGACTGTCCATTCACTTTGGCACAACTTTGTTGGTGTAGAGCGTGTCAGGGAGGGACCATATAGGGGAGGGACCAAAGAGAACAAGTGGAGCGGTTGAGGTATTTGGATTCGAATCTCTATCCCAACTGCTATTTTCTCCCCAAATCCTCCACCCCAGCTTTAACTGATTCATGGAGATCCAATTTAATAATGTATTAATTGGTGGACAACTAAGATGTTATGCCTATTTGTGTTTTGCTTTGATAATATTTAGTTGTTATCTGTAACAATGACAAAATTAAACTGAATTGAATTGATCTGAACAGGTGCCATTGTCAATCTAAATACAAGTTATCTAATTAAAAAGTTCTGACCTAACCTCATGCTGAAGGTTGTTCTGTTGTACTAGGTTGGTATGTCATTTAATTTTCCTTTATTTAAAGGTGCAGTGTGTAATATGACATCATCAAGAAAGTTCTAGAAAGTTCTAGAATGCAACGCTCCCTGGGTAACCCCACCCCTTTCGAATAATAACAGAAGCAACAGTGGCCTTCAAGGACAAGAACAATTCTACATTTTAAACAATGCACCTGATGACATTCCAACTATGACACTTTCAAGATGGCGGCACTAGGCCTTGGTCCAAAATATGCAGAAATATGGACATATATGAGACCCTTTCTAAGGGAAAAAATAATAATTCAAAAAAAAAATTCAGCTGTTATGCACTAAATTAAACGTACTTATGGATATTATAATTACTTTCTACAAAATCTGCCAGGAAATAAAACCCAAAATTCTACACACTGCAGGTTTAATGGTGAAGGTTGTTATGTTATACTAGGTTGGTATGTCATTTAATTTTCCTTTATTTAACCTCGAAAGATCAATTGAGGGGTGACCCTCTTTTACAATGACGTCGAGTTCTATACATACAATACACAATATACAATAAAAATACACAACAAGCTGACAAAGAGACAACAACAAGTAAAACACTCAGATCAATTGAATGAAGCAGAACAATAGCCTAATTAAAATATATTATTCTAGGTTGTTATGTTCTGAGATACTAAAACTACGTAAGAGTATGCATGTTTTGACTTAGATGGCACCAGAGAACACAACACAAACAAACTTGATTATCATATTAATATCCATAACAAGATCTTAAAGGGGCAGTGTGCAGTTTCAGAGGAGGGGGGTTTGTTTACATTCGCATAGCCTAAAGTTAGTTTACAAAACATATTTTATCTACAAGTAATTCTTAGAAATTAATAATTCTATCATCATAAATCAAAGCATAATTATTTTGAGGAACCTGGAACCAAATGTAAGATTAGATGTGGGCCCTGCTGCTGTAAACAACAACAGTGAAACAGTAACTTTTCAGGAAGCTTTCTAACTTCAAACAGTGTTCCAGGGATCACATTTTCCTGTGAGGAAAGTTTGTTTATTCAGTTATGAGAATGTACCTTAGAATTTGTTGACTTTTCTGACGCACCCAGAGTAACATGGTGCACCTTTAGGTCGTCATTAATCACAAAAGTTTTCTATGTGGCGTTCGCTATAGGAGGAATCTTGGTAAAGTGTGTGTGTGTGTGTGTGTGTGTGTGTGTGTGTGTGTGTGTGTGTGTGTGTGTGTGTGTGTGTGTGTGGACAAAATGGCCTCCAGATTGGCCTGCTGTTTATGAAAATCACGGCAGCAATCAGACAGGTATGTGTTTGATCCCTACAACAGCTTCCTGTGGGACCCCAAACGACCTCATAGTCTCAACGAAATGCCAGAACACATGGCTCTAAGCGTGGGGTAAAAATCTACAATATTTAAGTCTAGAATATTGACATTTTCCACTGGTTAAAGTGTCATTTAAAATGATGTTCTACAGGAAATAATAGGTAAAGATATGGTATGTAATATCGGAGTTGTTAGTGATGAGGTGAAGATGTATTTAGTTATTCATTCTATAGTACTTCTTCTTCTTCTTCTTGGTCTTCCAACAGGTGCATTTCCCCAGGACGCCCACTATATACAAATGCATAAGGCATGACACCATAACTAGCCCTCTTCAGTTTCAGTTTATTTCGATCACACAGATTCACAACATTACTGTACATACATAAGTAAAAAAAAAAAAAAAACACAAAAAAATAAATAAGTTGTCATCTTAATTTATACATATTCTTTATATTCTTATAAATAGTATTGATCGAAAAGGTTTTTATAGGCTGAAGCCTTACCTTATTGCACCTACCCTTTTTACGTTATGTTAATTTATTAATTTTTCGTTGGTCCCTCAGGATATTTTTTAATTATTATAGTATATATATATTTGTTTTAATAATTTGTTTGACTCTTAATACATCCAATCATTATGCACTTCTAGTAAAAATGTCGAGAATAAAGTTGAAATGTTGTTTATCTATGAAGTTAAATCATCCACAAGCATGAAAATGATCCATGCATGACTTATATAGCTCTTAAAATAGGCTTCAATTTAATATACTGTATGAGCTTGAAATGCAAGTATCACCAGATTGTTCCAGTGTTTGCTGAATGTTGGCAGCTCAGAAATCCTACATGACTTGAAGGCAGCATTAGTTGACAAAAAAAGTTTTGGAATTTGGTAGAAATGCTGTCAGTAGTTTATATTATAAAACCAAAATGTTCATTCTACTCAAACATATGCCTCTAAAGAGTAAAAGAAGAGACACTGAACATTTGGAGTGGTCTACTAATTTTTTCCAGAGCTGTATAAGTGAAGTCCATTTTTCATTTACTTTGCCCCAAAATAGAAAGAGTTGAAGGAACGAAATATTAAAAATATTCTCCAATAAACTGAAGATCACACATGGAGCCAGACCCCCATTTCTGAAAGAATGTGTGTGTGTGTGTGTGTGTGTGTGTGTGTGTGTGTGTGTGTGTGTGTGTGTGTGTGTGTGTGTGTGTGTGTGTGTGTGTGTGTGTGTGTGTGTGTGTGTGTGTACGCTTATTTCCGAAACACAGAATTAAACAGACACAGATTTTAAACTCTAAACTGACATGGAGGGAGAAGAGAGTCAAGCTGCTGATGGAAACTGTACACGAACCGATCCATTATTCAACTGCTCTCCCTCGGGGCAGATCATCTGTTTCTGAACACACACACACACACACACACACACACACACACACACACACACACACACACACACACACACACACACACACACACACACACACAAAGCTGTCAAAGAGCTGTTCATGTCTTATCACAGTTCAGCTGGTGTTAGAAGATGTAGAACAGAGATGTTACACAGCAGTTAAAAGTTAAATGACACCACACACACACACAGACACACACACACACACACACACACACACACACACACACACACACACACACACACACACACACACACACACACACACACACACACACACACAGAAGCGAGTGTGTTGACTGGCAGGAGAGGGTCAAGGCCAACCCATTAGATTTAAAACTTTAAGATAATGAATGTGTCCCCCATAACCACCCTCCTCCCGCCACTCCAGACTAAATAAACTAAATGTCTTATTTAATTAAATGACAATAGACAGAACAACTAACAGAGACATTGAATTTAATTAACAGTCTTTGACAATTTGGCTCTGTTTCCTCTAAACAATCCAGTGTTTATACACATCCTAGGCTCTGTGAACTGGTACGTAAACAAAGGGGGACAACAGTAGCTTACAGAATGCCAGTTTACAGAGCCTAGGCTGTGTATTAACACTGGATTTCTGATTGTTGTTAAGCCACTGAACGCATTTCACTCATTGACATATGTTTGTATTTTTTTAAAGAGTAAAACATTAGATAACAAATTAAAGGCGCTACGAGGAACTTTTAAATATTTCTGAAACATTCAAATGTTTCCTCTGATGATCATAAATGCCATGTAACAGCAAACGAGACCATCAGTGCAAAGAATGCTGTTTTTATATAGTTTTTCTTTATGCCTTTGTCATGGGTATACGTTCACCCAGAAACTGGCATTGTCAAAACACTACCACTTAAGTCCAAAGGGGGCGCAATAATTAACACAAACAGAAAGTTCCTCGGAGCACCTTTTAAAGAGGATGTTTTTGCAGGGTTAGGGTTAATATTTTCATTTCCGCTGAGCTCCTGTGGTGTGTGTGTGTGTGTGTGTGTTGCTTCCTTCATTCCACATGTGAAATCCTCTCAGCAGCTCTTTCATGGCCGCTGCTCCTTGTAGGGCACACACACTCGGCCGCTAGATAATCCACAGCTTGTGTTCTTTGCCATTTATAGTTAAAAGAGAGAGAGAGAGAGAGAGAGAGAGAGAGAGAGAGAGAGGAGATGAGTGTCGGAGTCGATCCATCCATCCATCCCCCTGCAGCCCTGCAGCAATGCATTTTTTAGTAAACTCTTAATGGTCTTGTAATGTATTTCTTATTGGGTTTTTCTGGAGGTTGATTTGTGTATAACTCTTACCTGGAGCACTTTGATGTCTCACCCTGTCTGTCTGTTCTGTCTGTCTGTCTGTCTGTCTGTCTTTTCTGTCTGTCTGTCTGTCTGTCTGTCTGTCTGTCTGTCTGTCTGTCTGTCTGTCTGAGCCTCACAAAGGTCCAACTCTGTCTCACCACCCAAACACACAGACCCAGTTTGGATTTATTTTTAATCTTGGTTGCATTCGAATCAAATTTTTGGGTTTCTTTATTTGTTTTACCAATGAATAGTACAACAGGAGCATTTCCCCTGCTCTGTTTTATTGACAGTTTGGAGAGACAGAGATTAAATGGGGTCAGAGAGGGGAATGACATGCAGAGAACGACCCGGGCTGGATTCTAACCCGGGTCTGCTGCTGTGAAGAGGACTGAGACTCTATGGGGAGGGGGAATCCAACCACTACGCCACGAGCACCCCGACAGAAGATACATTAATGTAGCAGGACTGGTACGGTAGCTTTAGTGGACTGTGAAATGTTATGACAGTAGAGGGTTCCTTTCCCAGTGTTTTTCCTCTGTCTGTCTGCTGACACATTAGGCATCTCCAGTCTAACACACACCAGCTGTAAAGGCTCATCGAGTTTTTTCTGCCCTTCGCTTAGACTGTTAGGCAGATTTATGTATCTCACATTGAATACAAGGTTGTGTTCGGAAAGCAATACTGACATCCTACTCATACTCATTTTGACATCAATTTGTGTATGTGACGGTTGTGTAGGTGAGAAGATGAGCACTAACTTCAGGGAAGGTTTTGTGTATGGATCGATAGGTTACTTTTCATACTCAACCGCCCCCATAATGCATTGCGTCTTTTCAAACGACACAGAAGTTTTTTTTTAAAATTCTTTATTGCTTCTGTTTACTTCAGTGTAAACGGTCCGACGAACCTTGCACACACAATGGATGGTTAAGTAGACATGTTGAGTATGTAGGATGGAGGACGTTAGTAGGGCTTTTAGTATGTAGTATATACATGTTGAGTATGTAGGATGGAGGACGTTAGTAGGGCTTTTAGTATGTAGTATATACATGTTGAGTATGTAGGAGGGAGGACGTTAGTAGGGCTTTTAGTATGTAGTATATACATGTTGAGTATGTAGGAGGGAGGACGTTAGTAGGGCTTTTAGTATGTAGTATATACATGTTGAGTATGTAGGAGGGAGGACGTTAGTAGGGCTTTTAGTATGTAGTATATACATGTTGAGTATGTAGGAGGGAGGACGTTAGTAGGGCTTTTAGTATGTAGTATATACATGTTGAGTATGTAGGAGGGAGGACGTTAGTAGGGCTTTTAGTATGTAGTATATACATGTTAAGTATGTAGGAGGGAGGACGTTAGTATGGCTTTTAGTATGTTGTATATACATGTTAAGTATGTAGGAGGGAGGACGTTAGTAGGGCTTTTAGTATGTAGTATATACATGTTGAGTATGTAGGAGGGAGGACGTTAGTAGGGCTTTTAGTATGTAGTATATACATGTTAAGTATGTAGGAGGGAGGACGTTAGTATGGCTTTTAGTATGTTGTATATACATGTTAAGTATGTAGGAGGGAGGACGTTAGTAGGGCTTTTAGTATGTAGTATATACATGTTGAGTATGTAGGAGGGAGGACGTTAGTATGGCTTTTTCGAACACAGACCAAGTCACATCTCTTTTGCTTGGACTGACGGATTTAAACTCAAACAATGGTCGTAACCCTTACAATCTATATCTGTACTGTATAACCTAAAGCATTTAACTGATGGATCTACCAGACTTGAAGACGCTGCCTGTAAGCTAAACTCAGGGAGAGAACACACAGGGCCTTATTTGGGAAAAGATAATATTAGATGTAAAGAAAAGCATTCATGGAACTATACATCCCACACAGTATGTCAACAGAAATCTATCTCTCTGTCAGTCCACCACTTTGGCCCAGACTGAAATATCTCAACAACTTTAAGATGGATGTCCTGGAGCACCACCGGCAGTTTGGAATTGGATTTTTAGAACAACCATTGAATGAATTGCTTTGAGTTTGAGCATTGTACCATGTTAGCATTATCATTGTAAGCTTGTTAAAGGTGCTCCGAGGAACTTTCAATTTGTGTAGACTGTGTAGGCTAGATAAGCTTAAAATACTGCTGCCTTTTGCCCATTTACCATACCATACGTATAAATTGCTGGACTAAAGAGATAACCCCCACCCCCTCCACCCCCCCATCATAGAGGCTCAGTCCTCTTCACAGCAGACCCGGGTAAGAATCCAGCCCGGGTCGTTCTCTGCATGTCATTCCCCTCTCTGACCCATTTCACCTCTGTCTCTACAAACTGTCTAATAAAATGAAAAATGTCAATAAATCATCTTAAGAAAGAAAGAAAGAAAGAAAGAAAGAAAGAAAGAAAGAAAGAAAGAAAGAAAGAAAGAAAGAAAGAAAGAAAGAAAGAAAGAAAGAAAGGCAGCTGACTGGAAGGAAGGACAGATAATTAACTGATAAATTGTTTCTGGAAAATCTGTAGTGAAAGATCTAAAACAGGCCAAACCCACGTTGGTATGTTGCCACCAGTACCGTCCTCTAAAGGAACACAAGCTCAGACTGTCAGCAGATTACAGTAGGAATTACACAGGGCAACCCCTCCCCTACACACACACACACACACACACACACACACACACACACACACACACACACACGCACACACACACGCACACGCACACACACATGCACACACACACGCACACACACACACACCCTTACTGACAGGGGCAAGGATTGGGTTGTATATGTTGTTAGGGTTGGTTGCATTTGAATTCAATTGAATTTAGCGTCTTTGAGTGCTCTCCTCAAACGCGCTGTATAAAATGTCTCAATTATTATTATCATGATGAATTTTTAATTTGTTTATTTCAAACAAGTAAAAAAAATAAAAATAAAATTATGAAAATAGTGGACAGACAGCCCTATGACCAAGTCATATTTACAATGAGAAACACCAAATGTTAAAAAAAAAAAAAAGATTGTCCAACACTTGCTTTACATGCTTGGAAAGGTGGTTATAGGGTTTTATGGGGTTTTTGTGTGTATGTGTGTGTGTGTGTTTGTGTGTGTGTATGTGTGTGGAAGGGGCGGGGGGTACATCGGTTGGGCTCTCCCAGGGCTTCATCTAATCCTCTTATTCAGGGTCCGGCTGGAGGCAGCGGGGCTCCCACACACACACACACACACACACACACACACACACACACACACACACACAGCCCGGAGACGACCACTCTCCACTGAATAAACACACTGACACAGTGTCGGGCTTTTGGTACAGACGCCGAGCAAGAGTTCTCCATAGAATCTATTCTACTCATTCAGGCTTTTTCCAGTAGGACACACACACACACACACACACACACACACACACACACACACACACACACACACACACACACATACACACACACACACACGCGCACACCTTCACTTCCGCCTCTCCATTTATCACAAATCAGCTCTTCTTACTGCTCGCGTTCTGGTTTCTTTCACAGTACTTTTTCTTGTGAGCGCTTCTTTAATAATGCAAGGTCAATGCAACGATCCAATCACAGGAGTTTCTGCTCAAAGTGTGTGTGTGTGTGTGTGTGTGTGTGTGTGTGTGTGTGTGTGTGTGTGAGTGGAGTGAATGAGTGGAATGAGTGGAGTGAGTGAGTGAGTGAGTGAGTGAGTGAGTGAGTGAGTGAGTGAGTGAGTGAGTGAGTGCGTGAGTGCGTGAGTGCGTGAGTGAGTGAGTGAGTGAGTGAGTGCATGCGTGCCAGTGTGTGTGAGTTTCTCTCCAACAGTCCATCCCATCTAATTGACACTTGGTGGGTGCATGTGTTGCTGAGCTGTGCAGAGTGTGAGGTTGTTTGGGTCAGTGGTTCTGGTGAAGACTGTGAAAAACCCAGTGTAGCTAGCCACTCGGACTTTAGTGCATTTCTATCCTTGCTGTTATGGTATTAAACCTGTGCTTTTGAATGTTTTTAGACCATTCATTGCAAATCTCTTTAGACAGCATGCTTTGCCTTCATACATTTCATAATGTTACTATTTTTCAAAGCTGTATTCAACTATAAAGGGAGGTAAACGTATGGATGGATGGATGATAGATAGACAGACAGACAGACAGATAGACAGACAGACAGACAGATAAATGGATACATCCGATTGAAAAAATATATGTCCGTACAGACTTTCATAGAGATCCATCTAATAAGCGTTGCAGCACATCCACTAGCCAAAGACTCAACTGAAAACCCTCCAGACCAGTTCAGACCAGAGATTCGCCACGAGACGCAACTTGCAGCTGCTCGCAACGAGCTGGCCTGGACGTTCTAAAACTGGACCTGGCCATTTGACATGTTGAATCTTTGGCGACTCCTTGCAACGGCATCAGTAAAGCCCCTATCTCACTGGGCTGCGACATGTTCAAAAAAAGTGTGCGACAAATCCAGTCTCAAAATAGTCTCAGAGTCGTCGCAGGTGTGTTGCACGCGTCGCAAACCCTTCTCAATTTAGTCTCCGCGAGTCAGAAAGTGCGAGAAATGTGAGACAACTTTGCGAGGGTTTGGCGAGGGTTTGGCGACATATGAAACTAAATTGCGACTGCTTTGAGACAAAAATGAGACTGACATTCCGTTCGTGCGACACTCTCCAGACGTTCGTGAGACATAAATGCGACCTCCCGGCAAGGACACTCGCAAACGTGTCGTAAGTAGCAACTCAGTGAGACTGCAAGTGAAAATTGTCGCAAATTGGCATATTTTGTTACAATTTTGTGTCTCCAACTTGTCGCAAACAGTCGCTTAACGTTCACACTGCTGCGACTTTTCCCCTGCGACGTTCTAAAACCATCTTGTTGCAAATCTTTGGTCTGAGCTTTAAAACTATTAGTAGATAACTCGATGAAGCATCAGTTGTTTTGCTCTGTCCATTAGTTACATTATGTGTCTGTTATGAACACTGCAGCCTCTAGTGAACTGTTTCCTGTTGAACACACACACACTGTCTCTTTGTGACCGAGCCAGCAGGTGTTGTCTTTGTAGTGAGTGACACCAAACCCAGTCCATGTGTCATGCGGGTGATAGTGAGGACTTTGGTGTGGTTGCTTAGTCATTCCTGTGTGTGTGTGTGTGTGTGTGTGTGTGTGTGTGTGTGTGTGTGTGTGTGTGTGTGTGTGTGTGTGTGTGTGGCAGGTAACAGGATATCCACAGTGTTTGATGTGAACATGTGAGAGGAGTTGTGTTTACGCTGCAGAACAAAGCAGAATGATTCAGTGTCACTCAGTCGCAGCGATCTGGAGTTAGAGTGGTGTGTAATGCAAAAGCTAACAAGAATTTAACAGTCTTTCTTTCTTTCTTTCTTTCTTTCTTTCTTTCTTTCTTTCTTTCTTTCTTTCTTTCTTTCTTTCTTTCTTTCTTTCTTTCTTTCTTTCCTTCCATCCATCCATCCATCCATCCATCCATCCATCCATCCATCCATCCATCCATCCATCCATCTATCTATCTATCTATCTATCTATCTATCTATCTATCTATCTATCTATCTATCTATCTATCTATCTATCTATCTATCTATCTATCTATCTATCCATCCATCCATCTAATCTGCCTAATCAACTTTGTCTTAACTCGTTTGGCGATTGGCTTGGATGTAACCGACAGTCATGTAAAAGTTACGCACTATAGCTTTAACTATTATACAGAAAAGGATGTAAGTGAATCATCTGATGGATTCAGACACTACATGTCGTTCTAGTAACAGATCCAAAATTATTCTAAAGCCCTGTCTGTGCTGTCTTAAATGTGAACACACGAACTGCCATGTGCCCCACATAATGTCCTGTCTTGTCCTGTATCGCATCACTCAAAGGTGCTCTGAGGAATTTTCAGTTTGTTTTAATTCTAGCGCCCCCCTTTGGACAAAAGCGATAGTGTTTTTTTTATCCACGCCAGCTGTTGTTCCTGGGTGAGCATATACCCATGACAAAGGCATCAAGAAAAACTATATAAAAGTAGCATTCTTTGCACTGATGGTCTCGTTTGCTGTTACATGTGATTTATGGTCATCAGAGGCAAAATGAGACTGTTTCGGAAATATTTAAAAGTTCCTCATAGCGACTTTAAAAAACAAAAAACTAAATAAAAACAAATTCAAACCAGATTCTAAAGCCGTTATAACAGGGTTAAGCTGGTTTTTACTCATGGCACAGTTCAGTAGATAAAGGTAAATTCACCTGAAGCCGTTGGCCTGCTGCACATGGCTGACTCATGAAGCACAGCCACAGAGCCAGAGGCAGAGAGGAGAGAGATGAGCTCACAAGATTACAGCGCAAACTACGTTTCAAACAATAATTTAACAAGTCTGTCTGTCTGTCTGTCTGTCTGTCTGTCTGTCTGTCTATCTATCTATCTATCTATCTATCTATCTATCTATCTATCTATCTATCTATCTATCTATCTATCTATCTATCTATCTATCTATCTATCTATCTATCTCTAGTGGTGTAATTATCTGGGATCACTTTGTTTAAAGCAATAGAACGTAACTTCTGTAGCCCCACCCTCCCCCCATGAAGCTGTGCCACTCGGGGTGGACCACAGCCAGAGGCGTACAGGGGAAAGATGAGCTCACCAGATTGTCCTGTTGAAACTAAGCACCAAAAACCACATCTGACCGAACATACACACAAACACGCACGCACGCACGCACGCACGCATGCACGCACGCACGCACGCAGGCACACACACTCATTTACCTACTTCTGTAGAACCTAGTTGACGTCATGCATCCATGAGCATCCATAAAATTAAATCAAACATAACGTCCTCATTACAATAGTTTAAAACTGGAGTTTGTCCTCACAAAGATGGCAAGCTAAACACACACACACACACACACACACACACACACACAGACTGTAATTGAGTCTTGCTGATATACTGTTCGGGGGAGCAGACAGGTGTTTCATGTCAGAGCTCCTGTTTACACTGTCTGGTTTCCATTTCCACCTTTAACACACACACACACACACACACACACACACACACACACACACACACACACACAGAGAGTTCACAGCTTCCTGTGTCTCTGTGCTCACCTGAAAACACAAGGTCACAGAGAGGAGAAACAATGTCCTTGCGTTCCAAATCTCATACTCTTTCTTTCTTCGAACTACATACTACATCTGAAACAGAATCTAGTTAGGATGCAGTAGGCACACTATTGGGACATACTTTACTCTCTTATTTCATCATAACATTGCGCCTTGATCTTGCCTCTTGCTTTTATATCCGTCGCATCCCCGTTTGTTTTCATATGGAGGCTTCGTCGATGTGACGTCACTTCACGTGCGCACTGGATTGTGGGTCAGAATCGCCCAAATAGGATGCAGTTTTCAACACAAAGAATCTTGGCCAGGAAACTTTTTTTTATTGAATTGAATTGAATTGAATTGGAACAAGGGAGATGTAACCGACTTCCCATTTAAAGCCTTAATGTCCACAAGCGTGTGTCTGTGCGTCTGAATCAACTATCACTGTTGTTTTTACTGATTGCGATGGTAAACGGTAAATGGACTCTCCACTTATATAACGCTTTTCCCTGATTTTCCTCAGCCCCAAAGCGCTTCACATTGTTACATGTTTACATTGTCATTCACCCATTCACACACACACACACACACACACACACACACGCACGCACGCACGCACGCACACACACACGTACACACAGACACACGCACACACACGCACACACACACGCAAAAGGCACCTGCTACCATGCAGGATGCAAGCTAACCTATAGGGAGCAATGTGGGGTTCAGTGTCTCTGTGCCCAGGAAAGATTTTTTTTAATTGTCCAGTTGGTGGTGCAAAAAGGAAGGTCAAGGGTTAAAAAAACAAACATTGACTGCCCTTTATTTGGCTTCAGTCTTTCCAGTAGCAGTTTTATTATTTGTGTTGGTCAGATGGACTATCAGCTAGCATGCTCACCATTCATAGGCTATGTTTGGAAAGCCCTACTAACGTCCTACTCATACTAAAAGCCCTACTAACGTCCTACTCATACTAAAAGCCCTACTAACGTCCTACTCATACTAAAAGCCCTACTATCGTCCTACTCGAGAAATGCCCAGATGAGTACTTACTTCCGGGAAGATTTTGTGTATGGATCGACAGGATACTTTTCCTACTCAACTGCCCCACAATACAATTTTTTTTTATTGTTTATCGCTTCTGTATACTTCAGTGTAAACGGTCCGACGAACCTCGCATACACAATGGATCGTTAAGTAGACAGTATGTAGTATATACATGTTGAGTATGTAGGAGGGAGGATGTTAGTAGGGCCTTTACAACACAGCCATAAGCTCCTTGTTGTTACTTGAACTTCTCACCCTTGACCTTTTCAACTAGAGGTCGCGACCCCGGCCCCAGTCTGAGTGTTGAGAGTCTGTGATTAAGTGAAACACACCAGCAGAGTGAAGCCACCCTATAGACCATTGACCATGAATTTTCATTCATAAATTTTTTGTCAAAATCACTTTGTGTACTGACAAAAAAAATCCAGTGTTAATACAAAGCCTAGGCTCTGTAAACAGGTATGTAAACAAAGGAAAGGCCACCGTAGCTAGAAATATTGCCCATTTACAGAGCCTAGGCTGTGTATGAACACACACCTAGAAAGTCATTCCATATGTTCACTTTTCATTTTTTTCGATGTGTCAAAAATCCTCCATTAAGTTCTAAAGCCCCAATGTGATCTAAACTTTCAAATTGTTCTTGATCATCTTCTTCTTTACCTGGAAACACTTAATCTAAAGCAGCCACTCTGCTCCTTAACAACGTCAGATTACGGACAGTGTGGCTTGACAAACCAGATAGATAGATAGATAGATAGATAGATAGATAGATAGATAGATAGATAGATAGATAGATAGATAGATAGATAGATAGATAGATAGATAGATAGATAGATAGATAGATAGATAGATAGATAGATAGATAGATAGATAGATCGTTTTAGGTGTGTAAGTTATCTGAGGAAATGTGTGTTCTTATGTTTGTCTTGAAGCTGTTGTGGCACTGTAATTTCCTATCTATCTATCTATCTATCTATCTATCTATCT
>OX442354.1:1826373-1828873 GCA_949357725.1 Hyperoplus immaculatus | reverse complement strand
ACCTGCCTGCTCAATGTACAAAATGTAATATTAATATTTGTAAATCTCCACTCAGGAAGATAATTCAGATTATTGGCCAAGGTGATTTTACACCAATGAGGACATATTTATGAATGAGGATATTGATTTTAGCTAATAAATTACTTAAAATGTTACACAGTGCCCCTTTAATGTTTGCCTGAAGGAGACCTTGGATGTTGAAGCGATGTATTGTTAAAAATATTTTTGGGGAACTTTTAATATTCACACTTCATCACTTCATCACTTCATCACTTGCTTTCGTTAGTATGTCTTAGTCCTGTGTTCGAAAAGCCCTACTAACGTCCTTCTCGTACTCATTTTGACGTCAATTTGAGTATGTTGTTGTTGTGTATGCGAGTTTGTGTAGGTGAGAAATGCCCGGATTACTTACTTCCGGGAAGATTTTGCGTATGGATCGATAGGTTACTTTTCCTACTCAACCGCCCCCACAATGCATTGCGTCTTTTCAAACGACACAGAAGTTTTTTTTTAAATTATTTTATGCGTCTGTATACTTCAGTGTAAACGGTCTGACGAACCTCGCATGCACAATCGATCGTTCAGTAGACAGTATGTAGTGTATACATGTAGAGTATGTAGGAGGGAGGACATTAGTAGGGCTTTCCAAACACAGCTGTAGCTAGCATTGGTTGTAGCTTACACACACACACAGTCTCCAGTTTCTGTCCAATGTAGTGACAGGTTGATTAGATACACATGTGCTGTCACATTCAATGTTCTGGTATTTGCTGCGCTGTGATATTATAGTGAAAGGTGTTTATAGAGGAACCTGATCGGCTAAAGTGAACCCACATGCAGTTTATTGTGGCCCAAATATGGACCTGGGTTTCGTAAGTACATAATGTATTTATATGGCACTTAAAAGCGGACCGTTATAGAGTGTTTTACATGGTACACAGGCATATTAAAATGAGTGTGTACTTATAAAACTTAAAGGTGCAGTGTGTAATATGACATCATCAAGAAAGTTCTAGAATGCAACGCTCCCTGGGTAACCCCAACCCTTTCGAATAATAACAGAAGCTACAGTGGCCTTCAAGGACAAGAACAATTCTACATTTTAAACAATGCACCTGATGACATTCCAACTATGACACTTTCAAGATGGCGGCACTAGGCCTTGGTCCAAAATATGCAGAAATATGGACATATATGAGACCCTTTCTAAGGGAAAAAAAAAATGATTAAAAATTTTTTTCAGCTATTATGCACTAAATTAAATGTACTTATGGATATTATAATTACTTTCTACAAAATCTGCTAAATAAAACCCAAAATTCTACACACTGCAGGTTTAACAATACAAAATAAATTACAATATAAAACAATGGAAGGGGGGACCAAACAGAGTCTATAGTGTCTTGTAATTGAAGCTTGCATATGAAGAGCAAAAGCAGTAGAACATTTTACAATGGGGGCGACTGTGGCTCAGTTGGTAGAGCGGGTTGGCCGATGATCAAAGGGTTGGAGGTTCGATCCCCGCGCTGCCATAGTTGTTGTGTCCTTGGGCAAGACACTTAACCTACCTTGCCTTGTGTGAATGTCGATAGTTAGCCTGCTATCGGTGTACGAATGTGTGCGTGAATGGTAACGTGGGAAAGGAAAACAGGTCTCCCTTGCATAAGAGTCTTCGGTCTCAATGGGATATACCTGTATAAATAAAGGTTAAAAAAAGAAAAACAATCGAACCCACATACATTGGTTGATATTAGAGATGGGATGTCGGCAAAAGCGTTGAAACAAATTTCATACATAGATATGAATTTATGGACTAAGATAAGGATGTAGGACTGTTTTTCTACGCCTTAAAACAAATGTATAATCCAATTTTAATTAAATGTGTTTTAAAGAACTGAGATCTGAAAGTACAACAAAGGGTGTTTATAGAAAGCAAACCTCATAAATAAAAACTCAACATGACAAACAAGGTCACTGTTAACGTGGTGGTGACTCACTGATCCTGACACACACACACACAGACACACACACAGACACACAGACACACATACACACACACACACACACGCACACACGCACACACACACACACATACACACACACACTCTGCAACTCTTTGTTGTTTGGTTGGAAAAAAGCCCGAGGCAGATATAAAGCGAGCGTAGAGTTGAAAGTGTGTTTTGGTGTTTGTGTGGTTGTGGATCGGCATCTGATCAGAGAAACACTGGTGGTGAGTTGGTAAGCTTCAAACCAGTGATAACACAACAACAGTCAGTGCATTATTTGGAAGCCATTAAATTCCTATTACAATAATGAATCTGTCAGCACACAGCATTGGGAAATTTTCAAGGAAGAAACTCAACATAAATACACTTGATTGATTTTCTTTATTTTTTAAGTTAAAATGGTAATAGCACTGTTAGAATAGTAACCCTGATAGAAGAATTCCTGGTTTTCCGTTTTCCTGAGTCAGTGATTCAGGAGAACGCTTGTTGTCAAA